>OMNZ01057326.1:0-10421 GCA_900303255.1 Lesueurigobius sanzi | reverse complement strand
AGCAGTATGACTTTCGAAACATGTTAAGGTAATTGAACAACACATCGCTTACCTTATTGTCTGATATAGAAGAAACTTAAAACAGTAAGGCTGCTATAAGAGCTAAAATGCTGGGGGAAGTACGGCACATTGAGCCCTATCCTCTTGTCCTTCTCACTGTATAAATTATGTTGCAATATTTAGTTATACTTTTACATTTAGTCTGTTCATTGCTATTCACACTGTGTCCTTTTTCTCTGTCTCACCCCTGTCCATCTCAGACGGGGAGTGGTAGCTCCCTGGCTGTCGAGGATCTGGTGGACTGCGAACTCGGGATTGAACAACAGCCATCGCCGTAATGACGCCATGGGGCTTGGCGGCGGTGGCCTCTGCAGCTCTGGCTGGACACAGCTACGGGACTCGTCGGCCTGGGAACCATCTAGCCCATCTGTCCACAGGAGTTGGATCCTTCCCCAATGTGGTTCTCCTCGAGGTTTCTCCATTTTGTCCCATATGGTTTTTCTTGAGTTTTTCCTTGCCGCGGGGGAGGGTCTAAGGATGTGGTAAAACCCCAGGCTGACATCTCATTGATAATTCATTGACATTTCATTGTTTGATGTTTGATATTGACTTGTTTTGTGTTTGTACCGCCCTTTGAGATGACTCCTGTTGTGATATTGGGCGTTACAAAAACTGATTGATTGATTGATTGAAGAATCTTTGCCTATGATGGACAACTCCTGTACGACTGAGAACCTACACAAACTGGGGACTAAAGGGTTTGTGGTTGATCAGCAGCTGGTCCATTCCTGTGTGCCACTAATCACAAAACACATGTCCCTAGTGCTCGGACCGTCCTGGCTGGGATACAGGCTTTCAATTATTTTGATCCCTTTTTGTGAAATCCCCTCCAAACATTGAAAATATCGGAACTGGTTTAAGTTATGAGCATTTAATCAGCCAGTTAGTGCCTGTGTTTTTATACTGTGAACTGTTGTCATAATAAAGCATCTTCCATGTAGCTAATGCCAGTGTTTACAAGCAGTGTAATTTATCATGTGTAAATCGTCTGTTGTATCTTAGGAAACCCAGTGCTTTTGTCATGTGCTGCTGCTGCAGCCAGGGCTCCAGCCTGGGCACCTGTGTAAATGAGATCTCAATGATTCGTTCATGATTAAATGAAAATTAATGGATAAATAATCAAAATAATTCTAATATCTCACATTTGTATTGACTTTACAAGCCTGGGTTGAACAAGCTGTTTGGTTTTGAGTTACCTTAATCAGCTTTAATGTGGTTTGAAATGAACGATTTGACTTCTGACTAAGTAACTCCTGTCTACTGCCCAAGTCTTGTCGTTACAGTGCATGTTGGGAAATGTATTCTCTTACGATCCTGTAGTCCCTCAGTGATCATAGAGGAGCCATACGGAAGAGAGGCTGGTGAGTTTTCCAAGTGATCACATGTGCAGAGTGCATAACAACACCGGATACAGAGACCTTCACAATAAAAGTGCCACATAGTGTAATTACCTGTATTTTATAGTAGCGCAAAATGTGAAATGTGTGTTGGTCATTTGTTACAGTATTATTATCATTCATTAATTTACAGCAAGGTGTATGTATTTATTCTGATTATGCCTAAATTAGAAGGGTTGTCTAAAAAAATATTGTTATAATCATAGTCTAAAATTAAAATAAATTTAAAAATGTCCACGAATTGTTAAGATAGTAGAAGTTGTAAATTAATAGAAGAAATTAGGCTAGGTAATAAGTTCCGTGTCATTGTATTCCTATCTTATTACTAGGCCAGAGGTGGGCAAAGGGGCCTAGTCTAGTGCTAAAATCAGGCCCACAATTTTAACTGGTTAAAAGGGTGAACTGCGCCAAAGTATTTTAGAAAAATAATGCATAACTGCTGCTGTTTTGTTGCTTTTGCTTTGTGTATTTACGTGTTTAAGGTCTATTTTAAAATTGTAGCTATTTGAAACGCTCCAAACACCAACCAGTCCACCTCCTCTGGCCCTTGCATTAAGTTTGCCCATACTTGGACTAGGCTGATCTAGACTAGGTAGCCACTGTACATTTTTTTATTTATATTATTATCATGATGATGATTAGCCTATCATTATTATTACTACTACTTTATTTTGATTTACACACCGGAGGTCGTGCCGCAGTGTTGTTCAGTAACTTTACGCGGGGTGTCCTCCTCCTCTGGTGAAGCTTCGGTATTTACTACATATTTTCGGGAGCCTTTCTGCCGCTGCTGTTGTCCCCACAAAGGCACGCAGAGAAACACGGCACGTCTCTTTGGCCTTCTCTCTTTGTTGAAATAGTGAAATGTCTGAAGCGGCTGAGCTTTTTGGACACGCGTAATGTTGAGGAGTGATCTCCGCCTGCCGTGTGCACTGCAGTGGTGCGCAGCTTCGTCTGGAGGAACACCTGTGAGCCTCTCCACTATCCACACCACAGCCATGAATTTTGAGTAGGTATGAACACAAAACACATTGACTTATGCCCCCACACAGATAAATTCAACATTTACATTGCATTTGTGGGTTTGGGGACTGTGTGATACTGCTGTTCGAGCTTATGGGTAGTTCCTCGGCTCGTGCATCTGTGGCACTGGGAAGCTCTCGTGGTCAATAGCCAGATGGAGTAGAGTTGGAAGAATAGCGCACTGTTTGGATGGCGTTATTATTGTAATATTTGGGTTTAGCGTCTGTCAGTTGTCTAAAGCAGCGGTGGGGGTGTGGGGGCGTCTTGACGCTGTCAGACAGGATGTAGGGGTGGATCTGTGTGCAGGATTACCCGACCATTTTTGGAGACGGAGCACCACTGAGTTTTCTCATCACATTGACGCATTGCACTCCCTGCGCCCCTGCTCCATTAATATTATATAATCATTCTCTTCTAATGTCTGTTTGTCTTGGGTAGCATACGATCACACAGAATAGCTACATCTCGCCCCCTCCCTCCCTTCAAGCATCCCCTGAGGTTCTGTATATGCAGCTCTGCTGAGCAACCTGAATGCCAATTATTATTGTGGGAGGTATCACTGTTTACATAATCTAACAAAAGCTGTGTGCACTACAATAAGGAGAAGGCGCAGATGTGTTAAAAGCAGCTATGTGCCAATGACTCATGATTTCAGTTGTGCAGAGGAGAGGGGGTGTGTATCAAGATCTAAACAAGCTTGTTTCAGCTCATGTGCCTAAAACATGATGGGTGTTTTCTGCCAAAGTCTGGGGCAGATGTGTCTAACTCATTTTCTCTTTGAGCCTCTTTAAATAGACTTGAGACTGTACGAATGAACTGCCATTGACAGCAGCGTCTTCTTCTCTCTGTTTCAGATAACCCTGAGGTGCAGTGTCTGTCTGCATTTATCCCAAAGAACAAGAGGGAGCAGCACAAATGCCGCACAGCCAGACATCATGCACGAAGCCCTCCCTGGTTGCAGAGTGCTGAAATGTTAGCACTGAAGACACAGAGTCACATCAGCAGACTGTTTACTGGAGGTGGGGAAAGAGCAGCTGGCAAACACCCTGCATGTGGTTCAAGGCCTGGCTCCTTTACGATCAAGAACAGACGTGTTAACTGATCCCTCATCAGCACTTTGTGTTTCTGTCACATTCAGCACTTCCACAGCAGAGCGATGGAGTGGTCACTGGAGAATGTGAGGGAGATGGTCGCTGGAGGGATGCAGTCTATAAGGGAATGTGAGATCTGTGCTTTTGCCACTGGCGTGTGTGTGCTGCTGCTCTTTATGTGGTACTGTTACAGAGTGGGCAGAGAGCACAGTTCCAGTCCTTTGCGCGGACGATATCTTAGTGGGTCCAGCCGCATCGGGGGTGTGGTGGGGGGCTTCAGGAGCAAAGGGAAACACTCTCTGCTGGAAGAGCAGAACGGCTTTGCGTTTTGTCAATCATCTGAATGTTTCCGCTGCACTAGTGCTGGGGAGAGCCTGAACCAAAGGCTGTACCACAGTCTTCAGGACTATGCTAAACGCTACACCTGGTCTGGGATGGGCCGGGTACATAAAGGAGTGCGGGACCAGGGCAGGTATCTCAACAGCAGACCCACTATCCAGAGGCCAGAAGTGTTTTTTCTCCCCGACTTGCCCTCTGCACCCTTCTTCTCCAGAGAAGTGCAGAGGCATGACGTGGAGCTCCTTGAGCAGAGCTTCCCTGCTCTTCTGGCTGAGTTTGAGAGCATCTACCAGCAGCCGCTGGCCCGCAGCGGCTCCTCCCTGCCTCCAGGATGGAAGGTCAACAACACTCCCCGGGGCCAGTGGTGGACCTATTACCTGGTGAACCAGGGCACCCCTCTAGTCCTGAATGTGCGGAGGTGCCCCAAGGCCTGGAGAGTGCTGGGCCAGCTGCGTACCTTCATCGCCAACAACGTGTTTGGAAATGCCTGCTTCTCCGTGCTCACGCCTGGGGCTCTGATCACTGAGCATTACGGTCCAACAAATGTCCGACTGCGCTGCCACCTGGGTAAGACACATCAGTGTTCAGTCAACCTAATAATGCAGCCACTGTGTATAATCCATGCTGTAATAACCCTGAAAGTGAACAGTTATTACAGTTATTGAACATTGAAAGATTTAGTAACAGATATATCTTCTTCGTCTTCGAGTTGTTGTGGGCGTATGTTGTCTGCAGCAGTCCCTCACTCCTGAGGGCTGGCTTGTATAATCCAGACCCACGGGAAAGTTACTGGTACACAAAATGTCAGAATGCAGTCTCTGCCATATGGAATTACATAAGGTGATCATAGTGCTACGTCTGATTGGTATACTCTCTATAACTCTCCATAACTCAATCATTTTTATAGCCTTAACTACAAACAGAAGTTTAGTATTGATGCAACAAATAGTAATATGAATTGAATAAATTGTATTTCGCATTTGTTTAAATTTACTTCCCCTCAGGCCTGAAAGTTCCCCCCTCCTGTGAGCTTGTTGTTGGTGGAGAACCTCAGTGTTGGTCCGAGGGCAGCTGTCTTCTGTTTGACGACTCCTTCCTCCATAGGGCCTTTCATGAGGGTGAGACGACAACACTTTTGTCATTTTGATTTCAGAGTGACATCATTCTCATTTCTAGCAACGTTGCAAAAACATGGCTGTATCTCTATGCAGGTAACCCAGAGGACGGCCCACGGGTGGTGTTCATGGTGGACCTCTGGCACCCGAATGTGGCCGCTGCTGAGAGACAGGCCCTGGACTACATCTTTACCCCGGGACGTCTGGAGGACCGAGAGGGCAAATGAGCAACCCATGTCCAGAGACGGGGGGCATTTCAGGAAGTGTTTGATTGTGGAGCAACTCTTTTATTGTGTCCAGACCAGCTCTTGGCTCACTGTGTACATATACTTTGGCCCATATTCAGCCTAACTCCCCATAACAGCTGGCAAAACATTGGGCCTCTTTTATCCCCATCATGAGCTCTTAAAAACAAAAAGCAGCCAATATCATCGCTCATGTTTTATACTTGACCAAGTGTTAACCCATCCATACATTAGTGGCATAATTATTTTTGGTGCATTGAGTGCAGGGTACATTATAGTCAAGTGACTCTCATATATTTTCAAAGTTTTCCCAATCTTTTAACTAATTCAACAAATTCCAACAGCAAATCTTTGGTGTGGCCAACATTAATGCACCACAAATTGTACCCACTCCACAGTTTGATTGACCAAATGAATTAGCCTTACATGGTCAATGGGTGTCACTGTATTGGTGAGCTTGGAAGAATGGGATTTCTGCCATTAGTAGCCACTCCCAAAAACTTTAATGAGAGGATTTCATGGTGTTTTTATTCCATGTTTCCACTGTAAATGTAATGGTGAAGAAAACCTTGGGTGGTCTGTTCTAGCACCTTGTACAAACCCTGGACTGCATACTGTACGCTTCGATCTCCCATAGTTGTGAATGTGGTTTAGCTGATAGACACTGACTGTGCTGTGCATCGGTATCACCATTCACACTCATTACTTTGCGAGGATTTCCGTTGCAACTACATTTTTAAGGGCTAAAATCCAGCTACTTGTTACTAGTCTCAGTCGTTGTGTCTAAGGAGAAGCCCATATTGAACGTAGTCATCCTGATGTTTTTTGATAAACTAGGTCCAATGTCTACTTTGAATCCATGAATGTTTACAGACACGGCTAATGTCGCGAAGTCCCGCTGGTGTGGTAGACCGTGCTCCTATTCGAATGGTTAGAAAAGCACACCTCTAGGTCACACTGTGCAAGTCCTGGCCTGTGCTGTAACGTCAGAAAGAGGTTTTTTTTTGAGGGGGGGGTCAATTTACTAGGCTACTCGCGTAACTGGGGGGTGCGTTTGATATCGGCTTTGTATTCCTGTACATATGAGGTTGAGGTCTTATGTGAATGGTACACTTGGAGATGATTGTCTCATTGCTGTAACTATTGTGTTGTCTTGGTTTTTCAGGTGAAGTAAATGCATTTCATAGTCCATCGCCACAGAGCCATCTTTGAAAGTCATTTTGATAGAGAAAACTTTGTAGATTCTGTAAAATGTTTATGAAGTACTATCCCTGTTGTTCTGTGAAGTTTTCCGTTTGAACACTGTATTTCTGCATATATTTATTACGAAGCCACAATACTTACTTAAATCAGCAGCACCTTATATGAATATCTGCACACAAAGGATCAAACTGTTGCAAATGGATAGTCATTATAGCTTTACTGGTCCATTGCAATTCAACTAATGATCACTTTACTTACTAATGTTTACAAAAGTATTATAATCACGAGCTGTTTACGTCATTGGGCGATGAAGGCACTCACATTGAGCTGTCCACAATTAGGTTGGAAATCCGTCGAAAAGGGTAATTCCCGAAGCACTGCTTTACATACTGTACACACTGTATGGTGGGCAACCGTTCTGTTTACATCACAGAGGTCCTTTAACATATTCTTGTGCGAATTTTGAACAGCATTTCTGTACATTTAATAAATGGTCGACTTATTTAACCAGCTGAGTGAGTCCTGTTACTTTTACTTCTTTGGTAGCTGCCCCCTATAAGCCCTTACGAAAAGCACTTTATTATTAATGAAGATTGATTGGTTGATTGATAGATTAAACTTCCCTTTAGTTGTTATTAGTTTCTTTTAGTCTTGTAGACCATTCATTCGCATAGGGGCAGATGATTGATATAAGAGTTTGAGTTCCTTTCAAGGCTATAGACACACTTAGTAAAAGGCTATAGACACACACTTATTAAATGTTAATTTTATTCCAAACCCTTGGTTCAATTATGATATGACAGAAGAGAGAAATCAAACAGTGGGATAGCACTTGTCCCGTTTCATATCATTCACTGAGGTCATCACTGTAAAGGATTAACCCAGGTCTAAAACAATGACATGGCAAAGGCCGGCCCTAGCATATAAGCAGACTATGCAGCTCCTTAGGACCCCAAGACCACAAGGGGGGCCTAAAAATGTTGTGTGCTTCAAATATTGCCTTTGTCCTACCTGAAAATGACTATCTACTTTATTTAGTAAACATTGTTGAGGTGAGAAATGAATAAAATTAATTTTGTCAATAAATTAATTATCTATCCAAAAGAATACTGATGTCACGAGGGCCCCAAGACATAATTCTGCTTAGGACCCTGACCATGGCTTATAGCAAACATTTTAGGTAAAAGGTAGTCATATGTACCAGGTTGTAGAGACTGACTGCTTCTCATCCAGTTTCCCCTGTTTTCAGGTCTGAAAACTGAACTGGCGCATGTCAAATGATCAGCCATAATATGATCTAAATGTCAATGTTGCTCATGTTTCTCTCACGTCACAGTCAATTTCTAAAGATTCCTCAAGTTGGAGATGAAATGCTCCCACACCTGATCCAGTTCTTGAAAATGCATTTGATCAAGCTGCAAGTCTGAAAGGAAATTTAAAGAGACTGTCCATTGCCCCTTTCTATGCGCAATTTACATTCACTAGTTGGCAACCAAACCATATCTGTGATAAAGACTGCCAAGATGAGCCATAATGTTGCACCAATGAGCACACACAGAAAGCAAAAAGCAGCCGAGCAGAGCTGACCACGGCAGTAAGGGATGAAGTAAGTTGTAAAAGGAAATGGCGCACATGGTATTGATCTCCTCCAAGAGCCTGAGCAGGGAAAAATGAGTCTATTGCGTTTCATCTTTTAATCCCAGATGCAGTTATCCGGGTGAATCACTTGGAGGCGCAGGCACACAATCATTTTGTCACAGCGGGTCCCCTCTCTCCTCTATTCAGTCTGAAAACCAGGGGAATAGGGGCACAAACCTGTAACACAATTAAAAAGCTTAAGCCAGTGGGATAAAGAAAGCATCATTTAGGTTTTAATTTACTTATGTAGGCTAGGCCTATATCACATTTATTGCCGCACAGTGCTTAGTCTCGCCCACTTGGTCCACACTACTGCTGCATGTGTTTACTCTCCCTGTTGAGTCACAACCTTGCCATGACCCCTAACATAGAAATGAAGTGATCTTTATGAATTTTTTAGTCGGCCAGTCAATTATTCAAGCACTTGTTGTCAACTAATTGTATGGTTGTTATGTTGACTTGGAAACAGGATTATTGTTTTGTGATTGTAGATTGACTGAATATGAAACAATGACAGTGCTTTATTCATTTCAATTAGAGGTAATGCTTTTGAACAGGTGCTTTTCTGATTTATACATGCTTTACACCCAGCTTAGACACAATGACGTCAATTTAGATCCAAGTTTATTCCTGATTTGACCTTAATTAACCTGGTGGTACTTGGAGGTCGAATAATTGATGAGATGATAGTTTGTTTGAGAACCATTGTGATAGAAGGAATCCAAAGGAATCCAATAAAAAGCAGTGAGGATGTATCTTAATTAATTCTGCACTGTAAAATCCAATGTGTTCTCCTTACACCTGGGAATTACATTAAAAAAGAGGAATTCATTTTAAACAGTTAGGAGCAATCTTAGTTTGCAAATATGACCTGCGCCAGTCAACATCACTTGAGTTTGTGTTATGGATATTAGACTCTACTAGTCAGTTTCCCCTTACAATATAGAGGCAACAATGAAGAAGAGTGAGGAATGTTTGAGGGACTAAAGCTAAGTAATGGTTAACCAGAAAAACAGGTGAAACACATTTTTAAGCCGAAACGCAGACGATGCAATTTTGTACTCTCTGGCACCCTCTGCTGCACAGGCAACTCAAAAAATAGATTTCAATTCGATAAAAAAAAAAAAAAAAAAAAAAGTTGATATTGTTTCTAAAACAAAATGCATGCTGTTGTTTTCTAGAAAATATTCAACTTCCTCTCAAATAATATCAATTTCTGCTTTAGATGATCCCTTGATTGAGCCATGCTATAAATATCTTGGCATTTGGATTGATGAGACTTTCATTTGGCAAACATGTTCAAGAACGTACAAACAAACTTAAAGCAAAACTGTCTTTTTTTAATAGAAATAAAAATTGCATTCCACTTACCAAGAGGCAACAGTTAATTCAAGCCACATTGCTTACTGTTTTGGATTATGGTGACACCATACTGTATATGTATTCCACTGCATCAGTCCTAAGGCCTAAGGTGGTTTCCATTCAGCCCTCAGGTTCATCACAGGAGATGGATATAGGACCCACTACTGCGCTCCTTATGCAAAAGTGGGATGGCAATCCTTAGAAGCGAGGAGAGAGCAGCACTGTCTGCTGTTTATATATAAAGCTTTTCTGGGTGTCCTGCTTGATTATTTGTTCAATTTAATAGGTATCAGGTCAAAGTCTTATCAGTTGAGGTCTCAGGACATTTTGACTCTTGAGTCTCACTGTGTTAAGACTGAATGGGGTAAAAAAAGGCCTTCTGCTGCTTTGGACCATCTGTTTGGAACAAGGTGCAGAAGACTTTGTGTGTGGACAGCCTTATGATTCTTGAACAGTTCAAATCTTTGGTGAAATAATATCCACCATGTGAATGCCCTTGTTTTTAAAGTTTTACATTAATATCGTTTGTTATTGTTTAAATTAATGTTTGTTATTTTGATATTCTCTACTATGTTTTATTGAATTTGAAACAAGATTTCAAGATTTTTTATTTGTCAAACCATGTGAATGGTTCGAAATTATTTTTCTCTCATCCTTGATTGTGGAGCGGGGGGAGGGGAGGGAGTTCAGCTTCCCGATGGCCCTGTGTACGAAACTGTCTATGAGACTTCCGCAGTCCCCTCCCTGAAGGCATCACCCTGAAGAGACTGTGTGATGGGTGCGAGGGGGCCCCTGGCGATATTGATGGCTTTGCGGGTGAGACGGGTGGAGTACATGTCCTTAATAGAGGGGAGAGGGGCTCCACAGATCTTCTCGGCTGCTCTCACGATGCGCTGGAGGCTCCTTCGACAGGAGGCAGTGCTGTCGCCGTGCCACACAGTGATGGAG
>OMNZ01057301.1:22177-32383 GCA_900303255.1 Lesueurigobius sanzi | reverse complement strand
GCTCAACATACTGAAACCTCTCCTTGTGGAAGCATAGTCAGACTTGGATATGATGCTGATAAACTTCTGCTGCATTAGACAGATTTGGTCAACAGCCCTTTTCTTACACTTCTACTTGGACTCGTTGATATTTCTACAAAAACTGGTGATTCTGAAGCTTTTGTTGGTGAGCCGGGTGGAGTACATGTCCTGAAGGAGGAGAGAGGGGCTCAGCTGATCTGGATGCTCTCTATAGTCCCTCAGTAGAAGGCACACATGTCTGGGACAGTCTGGGAGTCCACGGTTTGAATGGCTCAAAATCCCTGGTCAAATGTGGATGGACCAATCACACAGCGTGGGAGGTGGGAGCTTGTGATATATAATTTTCAGCAAAAGAATTGCGCCTTGTCTCGGACCACAACAATCAAGATGGTGGCTGCAACGGAGCAAAGTTTTAACACGGGCTTCTCTTCTGTTTTAAATGAGCTGGAATTATTCTTAAAACCACAAAACTAAGCTTTTCTGTTTAAAAAAGGACGTCTTCGCTGTTTGGCCACTGTGAATTTACGCCACATCCGTGTTTCTCTGATTGGTTTCCTCTGGGCTTGTTAGTCCCGCCTCGAGTCTCGATTTGCCAGACTGTCTTCCCAGGTATGTAATACATGGAGGAAACCAGGCTGGTGTGTCTGGCTAGCACAAGATGTGGGCCGGGACTCTGGCTATTCTCAGCTTGTGGAGAAAGTACAGAAGCACTGTACATCATATAAAATCTAATAAAATATACAGTATGTCATGTGGCAGGTTACAGTAAATAAAGCCAATGGTCCCTGGACAGGTTGGTGTTTACTTAAAGTACTAAAATGTACACAATTTCACACACAGAGACACACTTATTATTTCACTCACATCTCAAAACCAGTCCCACTTCAGGAAACTAAGAAACACTGGCCATTTAAACTACTCACAACACAGTCATTCATACATACAGTTGCGTACAGTGATGATGAACAGTTAGTCCTGAACTGCTGCAGCTTCACATTTCTCTGTTGTTGTGAGATGGGAGTTCTAACCACTGTTCCACCATAAATATAAATAATGTAACTCACTACTACCGACCTGAATACTGTACAAGGGTCTTTTCTACACAGGCGGCTGCATGCTTCCAGTAACAAATTGTTAACTGTGCCAGGCCAATTAAAGCTAATCTCCAAGGAGCAATAAGAAAATATTAAAGTGTTAACTCACCTATGTCAGCTGAAAACGGCCTCTCGTTTGCTTTTCATTATAAAAGTCCAGGAGTGCGTTGTAAAATACATTGACTTAAATTCCTGGCATTAAACGTCATCAGTAAAAGATTTTTGACTCTTTCCAGTTTCACTAAATTTAATGAGAACAGTGGCCATTAGGAGGTACTTGAAGCTAAGAGAAAATCCAGTTTATAATGATCCCAATAAAGCAGCAGTTTGAGGCCAAAGCGGTGAAATCTTAAATGACTGTCGGGTAGAAAAAATATTGGTTTCTCTCCTGGCCCCTAGTGTTTGATGTTCGTCTGACATTATCTGACTGTATTTAAATGAATAGAGATAGAGATAAGCCCACAAGTCCAAGACCAAAAACATATGGTGACATAGGGCGTATACTAGCCATTACAGTCTTAGTTTATTGCTAATTTATTTCTAATTCCTGGGCAAATCCACATGAAACAAAAACTGTCACAAAGTTCAATGGGCCTCATTCATGAATATTTTCTCAAGAAAAAGTTCTTAAGTACAACTTAGGTCTGATTCACAAAGCATTCTTAAGAAGACAAAACTGACACATGACACTAAGAACACCACTCCCCTCATTATCAGGACATTTACATTATTGACTATGGAAATACAAAGACACGCCCTCTAAACTTCCATATATGGGCATGACAAGAGCA
Source organism: Lesueurigobius sanzi (assembly GCA_900303255.1). Lineage (NCBI taxonomy): Eukaryota > Metazoa > Chordata > Actinopteri > Gobiiformes > Gobiidae > Lesueurigobius > Lesueurigobius sanzi. The sequence continues at coordinate 30,477 of OMNZ01057301.1, read as the reverse complement.
TTAGGCAGTATTCATGTACATTTACTCGAGTACATGTGATTAACTTTTGGAAGTATTTAATATTTGTATGCTACTATTTTTTAAATACCGGTGTGACTCAGAGCAGCAGGTGTGAAAGTCTGATTTACACTAACTATCTCTGCTCTATTCCACCTCTCATCACGTTCATCCTCTGATAGAATATATTTTTAAATGAAATATTTTTTAGAAAAATATTACTCATGCTGTGTAAGACAAGTTGGGTCCATTTTAACTGAGATAACATTCTAAAACTGCAGATTTACTGTGCGTAAGAGTCCTCCTGGCTGTTCGATTTGTTCTTCCAGCAGAACTGTTTCAGCTCAGAACAAATTTTGCGAATGCCAAAAATGTTCTTAAGTCGGCCTTAAGAACAACTTTGTGCATAAGTTTGTTTCATGAATGAGGTCCATTGTCTTCTCTGTCAGCACATATGAACTAAGGTCTAAATATTGTCTCATAAATGTGTCCAAAGTGGTGAAAATATTCAAAAACATGTGCATGATGTTGGCCAGTAGAAAGAACTTTCACCCATAAGAATAATATGGCAGGTTTGTGAATCCACATCAATCAATCAACATTTGTTTTTAGAAATGTCTTTCAAAAACTGTTTCTCTCCCATAGACTTGTATTGGCACCTGCTCCAACTGAAATACAATTCTATAACGTGAACGCCACCTAGAACATAATCCATGTCTGGCTGAACCTTAAGACATGTTTGTTATTTACTTGTGTTTTACTTGCTGTTGTGACAGATATAGCCTGGAATATTCCGCAGTGTGGCTTTAAAGAGCGACCTGTGTCCATTTCCAGCCACTTCATTAGCAGCCCGTATGAGGTCTGCATGAGGTCTGTATTCCCCGAGGCCATGCCCTCCGCGCTCATCCCATTCCTCTTGGTGCACAAAAGGCGGTCTGACAGTGATGCACTCCGCTGGGGGGCTGGGGGCGACGAGACACCCCTATGGCGACTCCCCCCATTAAGCAACTGTTGGCCTTTTAAGTCCCAGGATAAACACCATTTTACCACTTTGGGAACAGACAGCAAATAAAAGCCACAACGGGGCAATTCGATAGTTTGTCCTCACAGTAGCCCTTAAGTCACAACAATCGGCAGGACTTAAGCTGTGTTTGTTCCTTCCGACTATTTCCACTTCCCCTCGGATGTACAGGCGCGTGATCCATTAAGTCGAGATAGACATGTCCCGTTCAGGAAATGGGGAGTAATCATGGAAAATGGTTGGTTCACACACGGGGGGCTTGTAGTGTCATCGTGCCTGTGATGAGGACAGAAGTTTGCAAAGTAGAAGTTAATCTATTCCAAAATGTTTAAGTTAGAAGTGTGTGAACTCAAGAAAATTCATCAATGTTTAATATTCAAAGCTGTTTCCTGAATTTCAAGCATTTTTTCTTCTTCAATCAATCCATCAACCAACATTTATTTGTTTATTGCTTCAAAACAGCACCTACTAAACCAAAGTGTTTTTTCTTTCTTCTATTTTTTCTTTTTTTTTTGCAAATTGCACAGTGATTTGGTTGTTTGCTCTTTTCGCCACAACTTTTATTAGTGTATTTATCTTATTAGACCTGAGTGTGAAGTGTCTAACCCAGGGCTACACCAAATATAAAAACCTTTCAGCTGATGGATACAGGATACACTTGTCTTACCACCATGTTAGACATGAGCAGTTCTTCTTGCCTACTGCTGTTTGAAAAAGCTCTCAGTCATCCAGAAATGATTCTTTGTAAAGATTTTCAAATATCGTCGTCAGGCCTATAGGTTCACAGCAATGTTTGAAAATACTAACTTGCCTACTTTTGTTCCTACTGCTCTTCTTACAACTAGATATGGCGCCATGGTGGGTGAATGGTTACCCCTCTTGCCTCTCACCAAGAAGATCCCAGGTTTGATTCCTGGACTGTGGGTCTTCCTGTTTCCTCATGTCTTTGTGGGGTTTCTTGAAGTGCTTCGGTTTCCTCACTCAATATGCATTCTTGGTAAATCTTCTAGTTCCTCCTAACCCTCAACATATAGCCAAAGATCTGCATATATGCCCCAATGGGATTACACACAATAAAGAACCAGCTATACAAGCAAACGATATTTCCACTAGTTTAAAGATTCTTAATTCTAATTAAAAGCCCTAACTAGTATATGTTTTGGGTACAAACAATGAAAGAGGAAGTGTGTACATTTTTAGCTGCTCCAAACTAATTTTTTCATCCCAGTTCATAAGCACGTTTCACAACTTTCACTAAGAAATACTTTCACAGACAAATAAACAGCAAACAAACAAACCTGTAGATAACAATTGATTACACCAAAAATGCAGAAAGGTCTACTTCCCCAAATGTTTTTACAATTCACTTAAGAACAAAGCCATTTTTATTCCACAAGGGGAAAAAAATCAGGTCTTGAGGTTTATTCAATCACTACAACTGTATTTCAGCTTCTACAATCATCCTAGTGAAATATGTTAAATTATCTAGAATGCACACATAATATTTTTCCTCATTCATGTCGTGGCGTATCTAGTTTCCCTCCACTCCCCGTCTGTGATAAGAACGGGCTTCTGTGGCTTAAACCCGCTCTCAATCTTAAAGCCTGAACCTGTCACGAACTCGCACACTTCCTCCTCCCTCCTGGTCCCTCTCGTTCTATCACTCTTCAACTCGGCGGCGATACACATCTAACAAGCAGGAAATTCCTCCAGTGTAAAAGGCTCTGTGCACTTCCTGAACCCGCTCCCCAGTTTGAGACGCACACGCAGCGTTCATTCACTTCCCCGGCTCCTTCTTCTTCCTGTCTGCAACATTCCACCTGATTATGGAATGTTTTACTTTGTTATATTTACTTGAGTAACTTTATGAATAAATTTCACTTATGAGAGAACAACAAATAAATGAAACTTGAATTTACAAAGCAAATTTGAGTTTAGCACTGTATATCTCTGCCTGTGTTAGAATTATAATTATAATAACTTATGTATTTCTAGAATAATAATATACTGCAATTTTATAGATATAGTTTCTATTTATCACTGATAATTGAGTGCCGAGAATGAATGAGAGAGTGTATGCGTCATGTGAGTTCTGATTCCTCCAAATCCAAGGCCATGGTTCTCGACCGGAAAAAAGTGGCCTGCCCTCTCCAGGTCGGTGGAGTGTCCTTGCCTCAAGTGGAGGAGTTCAAGTATCTCGGGGTCATGTTGACGAGTGAGGGACGGATGGAGCGTGAGATTGACAGATGGATCGGTGCAGCGTCTGCAGTGATGCAGTAGTTGTATCAGACTGTTGTGGTGAAGAAGGAGCTGAGTCGATCTACGTTCCTGCTCTCACCTGTGGTCATGAGATTTGGGTCATGACGAAGATCCCGTAAACAAGCGGCCGAAATGAGTTTCCTCCGCAGGGTGGCTGGGCACACCCTTAGAGATAGGGTGAGGAGCTCAGTCACCCGGGAGGAGCTCGGAACAGAGCCACTACTCCTCCACGTTGAAAGGAGCCAGCTGAGGTGGATCGGGAATCTGTTTCGGATGCCTCCTGGTTCCAGGCACGTCCCACTGGGAGGAGGCCCCAGGGAAGACCCAGGACACGCTGGAAAGGCGAGATCCTTGGGCTGGCCTGGGAATGCCTTGGGATCCCCCAGGAAGAGCTGGAGGAGGTGTCCGCGACCCGGCCCCTGATTAAGCAGAAGAAAATGGATGGATGGATAGATAGATTGTATTTTTGGATTTAATGTATTCATAAAGTTACTTATTTTGTATAACTAGAAAGCTTATGAACAATCTTTTTACACACAACATCCAGTCTGGATTTTCTTAACTTAAAAGCAAATGTTTTGTCACAAAATATGTAGCTTCTTCAAAGACTGAGTCCCACTAGACTCAACAGTGGGTGGGTGCCTACACATGACAGTGTTTGCAAAACAGGTGTTTGAATTTTATAACCAAGCAATGTATTTGTTACAATAGAATTTAATCTATTGGTTGATTCAATTCTGATTTAATCAAACGATAGAGAGATAAAAAATAAAAAATAAAAAACTCAATTGTTGGCTCATGTACAGTGAACAAGGAGGTTTGGTGCCAGTGATGTCTTGTTTGTCATGAGGGCCCTTCAGCTGAGTGGACTGTCTATTGTTTTCAACACTATCTCTTAGCAACATGACGGCAGAATGAATCATGGGATTGCTCGAAGCACAGACCGATGTCTCCTACAAGGCAAAGATCAACACACGTGTGTTTTTCTTGTAGCTTCAGGAGCATTGTAAACAGATAAAACACAATGTTCCAACATCATTAAGCCCAAGGGACACGCGTGTCCAGCCGTCTTTGTTTTTCTGTCGCCAATTCAAAATCCATTGATGTCAGATGAGATGTTTGCACTTTGAACTACTTTTTTATGAGTCTTCAAAACAGCATGACTTTCCCTGCTGATGATGAGTTGAAAATAACAACACATATTCTAGAGTTGGAACTACCAACCTACCACCTTTGCTATCCCTGATCCTGTCAGACATCGGAAGCTAAGCACAGTCACTCACCCAGGAAGCATGGGTGGGTTGGTGGGTGGGTGTTGGTGGTGGTCGGAGGGGCCGATGGGGCAGATCAGCAGCCTTGCTTCCATCAGTCTACCCCTGGGCATGCTGGCTGCAATAGTACCTTATCACCACCAGGTATGGAATGAATGAATAATGCCATGTAAAGTGTCTTTGAGTGTCCAGAAAAGCGCTTTATAAAACCAATTCATCATCTTTGATTATACTTATACCAACTTTTACAGAAGTGTGTACCAAGTTCTTGAGACTGTTGGCTTAAACTGAAGCATTTGTTTGTAGGGTGAATCATATTGATCTAATTGGAGGTTCTGTGTATGGAGCCTGTAAAGAATATATAATATTTTTTTATTAGTTATATTGCAATACATTGCCATTACATTTGTATCCGCACAACACATTACACACAATTAATAATCTGTGGGTTTTCATCACATTTTCATTGTGTATTCTCATACTCATTTGCTTGAAGGCTATAAGATCATTAGCAATTGTCCGCGACTAGTTAACAATACCCCTCAGGCCATCATTTTTACAGTCCCACAGACTGAACCTCATGGGAAATTTACAAGATATTCATTTCCACCGCAACCTTTTATTAAATATCATTTGCAAGATGATTATCCACATTCCAACAGCTTTACCACATTTTAAAGTTGTCTTCTTGCGTGCAGTCTCCTAACATGTCTTGGAAACAAGTATTCATGCTTTATACACATCTGTTAATCAGGACGAAGGAAAGTGAAGCAGTAAAATCAGCGGCGCACAAGCTCCTGGGGGCGACCCAAACTCCATTAACCCCATTGTACATTTTAACTACACATTGGTATCTTTAAAGAGCGTCCTGGACCCACCTGTCTTTACAGCCGCCACTGGAGAGCCCTGACACTCGAGGCCCGTTGACTTATAGGCTCACAATGTTGTCGCAGGAAACGTAAAACCATTAAAGAGGGGTCACCATAAGCCACAAGGTCGATGAGGCAAGTAAGTAGAAGTGAGTTAAATGTACTTGCTGTCACATTTCACACAGAAGATGGCACAGCACTGAACAAATACCGACCCATATCAAACCTGCCATTATGAAGTTCTAGAAATAGCTCTGATCAAGGTAACTAATATAAGCCTGGACACTGCAGGCAAAGTCTCAGTCTTAGTTCTGCTGGATCTGAGCGCCATCTTCGACAAAGTGGGCCATGTGATTTTATGTTTTTAAATGAGTGGGAATCTCTGGTACTGCTCTAAACAGGTTCAAGATCCTTCTCGAGGACAGGACATGCAAATTTGAAATTGGTAACTGTGTCCGTGACCTGTGGAGTTCCTCAGGGGTCGATCTTGGGACCACTATTATTCCACCCATTGGGGCAGCTAAGCCTGTCTACCTGGCCTGTAGTTTCACTCTGTCATGATCAGCGTGTGGATACAAAATAACTTTGAGCTGTACTCAGACAATACTGAAATCATTGTTTTTAGAAAGCGTTATCAGAAACCTTCAGACTTTTGCTCTAAAACTTAAAAGTCAAGTTAGAAATCGAGGAGTAATAAAGGACTTAGACCTGCATTTAAACAGCCACATTAAATCAATAACATATGCAGCTTACCATCTAAAAACATTGCGGAATTCAAATATATAGTGTCTAAACAAGATTGAGAAAGACTAATCCATGCTGCAGTACATCCAGAATGTTGGATGTACTGACAGACCCAGGAAATAATATTAGCCCAGTGCTCAAGTCTCTGCACTGGTTTTCTGTCACTCAGAGAAGAGACTTTAAAACAGCTCTGATATGTTTTGTCAAAAGACAATATAGAGAATTTGCCAGGTTAAAGGTTCTTCAAAGTGACCAGGAATGCACGGATAGAAAGCTCACACCACATGCGGCTAGTTTGGCTTTTGTATTCTCATACTTGGGGTGTCAAGTTTTATTTGGATGGCCTATTTGTCTGAGAGACTAATGGCGAGCCCCCAGTGAACCCCCCCCCCCAGCCCAATCCCACCTCCTGTGTTTTCCTGTAGGGCAGAGACGTGCTGTGGGGGGCTCCTTCCACCAGGCTTGACTCTGCAGGAATGTGGCTATAAAATGTGTGAATGTATCAGGGGGTATATACACTGTAAAACAATGATATCTAGCAGCCGTTTAATGTAATTACTTGACTTATTAGCTTTTACAGTTTTCCTTTTTTGATAAGGCGGCACCAAGTCACCAACTGATTGAACATTTTTCTAAAACATGGCTCTTCTGCTGGTGACGTTCTTCATAAATGATTTGGCTGTTACCACCTGAGCAGGGTCACAGTGAAAACTAAACTAAACCAGACCATGACAAAATAAATTATAGCACGGAAAAACTATAGCACATGCAGGACAAATATATGAATAATATTGTGCTAAGATTAAAGTTATAAAATCCAACATGATGTCAGTGTTATAGCTGTTTTAATTAGATCAAATGTTACATGTTTCCAGCTCTCAATACTTTATGAGACTGGTTCAAAAAAGAGCATTGGTCTGTCATTAGGCTAAAACTACTTCTTATAACTTGATAAAGTTTTTATGAAGTGATTCAGAGACAGTTTAAGCCCATTTCTAGTAATATTCCAGCTAGATAGTGAATTTCAATGATTTTTGTCAGATTGGTGACTTTTTAACAGTAAGTTCTAAAAGTGATGTTCTGATGCCTGAAAATGATCTGTTCCTTTCAACTTATAGGTGTTTTTTGTATTTTTTATATACTGTATACACCATTATGATTTTTTTACACCCCTTATAGGGCGAGGCATCAAATATGGTCACTTCTGTCACAATGACAGAAATAAACTTGTGTTATGTCCTCCAATAACACTCTATGGTTGAATTTTAGAATTTGAGAGTATTTCAATGAGTGCCCTATACTAAGCATCAGACACATACCAGTTTGACAACCATCTATTTGTTCAAGTGAGACAATCTTTCTCATATTAATTATTACACAGTCCGATGGAAATTATTTATTTCATACATTATATAGTTGAATGAAATGTATGAAATCCTTAATTGCTCCAGAGGGGAATTTGTTATTAGGGGCATCATATGAGATCACAGTTTAGTCTTGTTTCTGGCAGGACAAAACATTAGGTCACATTAAACCTTGTATATAAAGTATTGAAAATATATATACACTACCGGTCAAAAGTTTGAGATCACTTTTTTTATGTAATGGTTTGTCTTTATTTTCAAGACTGTTTACAGTATATTGTATATTCTCACTAGTGTGTGTATATATACTGTATATGTGTATACAAACAAATAAAAATAATACAAGTTTGGAGCAAATCAAACGGTGATAATTTGATACATTCGCTTTTTTCTTTTTTGCAGTGTACTGTAGGTGAACCAAGTTGGAAGAGGGGCCACTGAAATCAGCCTGGGGGTATTGTTTCATGCCTAAATGTACTCACTATGCACTCATGTAATCATTCACACATTCCCTCCAATTTGCTGCTGTTTTTCCCACACCTCTCTCTCTCTCTCTCTCTCTCTCTCTCTCTCTCTCTCTCTCTCTATCTCTCTCTCTCTCTCTCTCTCCCCCTCCCCCTCCTCCTCTCTCTCTCTCTCTCTCTCTCTCTCTCTCTCTCTCTCTCTCTCTCTCTCTCTCTCTCTCTGTCTCTCTCTCTCTCTCTCTCTCTCTCTCTTTCTCTCATGTCTCTCTCTCTCTCTGTCTCACTGTCTCTGTCTCTCTGTCTCTCTTTTT
>OMNZ01057297.1:0-10082 GCA_900303255.1 Lesueurigobius sanzi | reverse complement strand
TTTCAAATATTTGGAGGGCCATTAATGTATAAACCTCATGGTCTGTCATGAGGAGGTATTTTGGAGGCCAAAAACAAAATAAAAACCAGGTGAAATAATTCCAAGAAATACCCTTAGACCCTGAAGAGTTAAGCACTGGCTCCCAGTATAAACCATAAGTCTTTCTAAATTTCTTCACACGTTTGATAAGTAACATTTTAGATGCATTTTCTTTTTGTTCTGAATATGCTGCACACTCAACTAACATTTAAGTAATTATTGTAAAGAATAAAGTGGAAATGTAAAAAAAAACAACTAAAAAAACATAATTTAGACACTTGCTAATTGGATGCACCAACGAAACTCAATTACGTGAAGTTATCACTCTTTTTAAAATGAAGAAAAACAGAATTAGAGACTCAGAGAGTGGGAAATCCATTTGAAAAGTCATGACCCTTTGCTCTGTGATTAATGATCCATAAAGACTGGCCCCTGCTGCTCCTTGTTACACATTTATGAGACGGTTTAAAGCACTGTTCCCTTTTTTGCCATGGCCAGTGCACACTGCTACTGCCTCCTTCAGGCAGGACACATCACCCGCCTCGTCTGCAGCCTCTGAACACTGTGTTGATGCGAGCGTGATTATGGGATAACAGAAACGAAATTGCCTGTGAGAGCTACAATCCAGAATGCGCCCTGCAGGGTTGCCAGGTATCAGCAGTCAAACCCACCTAAAACACATCAGAAAAGAACACCCCAAACTGAAAAATCCCACTGACCAGGGTAAAACCTAAAAAGCATTCCAATTATGCAGTTTAATCACAAACCTGGTGTTCAGGAACACGCTGGGTCCTGACCAGGGCTGTCACTAACGATTATTTAGGTAATCGATTAATCGGCCGATTATTTTTACGATTAATCGATTAATCGGTTGGTGCAAAAAAGGTGCACGGAAAGTGTAATTGTTAAAAGCTTTTTGCACATGAAGCTAAAGTGACACCGTTTGAGGACGTCTTGATGGAGTAATTGCACATGAAGCTAAAGTGACTCCGTTAAGTTAAAGCTAATGTTTGTAGGATGCTCTTTGTACAAGTTCCACATGTCATTCCTCATTTGAAAGCTAAGAACCTCTAAAATTCACTCTGGGATTGTAAAAATGAGAGTGAGAGAGTCCTCTTTCTGCTCGGATTAGATTATGATCCAAGATTTGGAACAATCAGAGCAAAAATATTTGCAAAAAAAACCAATGCCTTCAGAGTCAACATAGTTTTTTCCACAAAAAATAAAAAAAAATTGATGTAATTCTTACTCTGTCTGAGTCTGTATATCCCAGAAACGATTAATCGATTACTAAAATAGTTGACAACTATTTCAATAATCGATTAGTTGACGATTAATCGATTAGTTGTTTCAGCCCTAGTCCTGACTAAATCAACAAATTATACACATTTCTGAACAATATAAAAAAAACTTTAAAAAAACATTGATACTTCAACGTATGCCAGCGTTTCAGAGAAATTCTGGTACGTCGGCATACGCTGGCTAAATCGACAAAGTGTGACAGGGCCTTTAGATAATAAATAGTGTGCAAAAGCAGCATCTAAGCTAAATGCTAAATCATTTCGGTTAAGTTTTCTGCTTTTTTGATGGTAGAATAGGCGTCCAAAGCCCACTAAGCCTCTACTATAATGTGTTAATCATTAAGAAATCACCAAAATTACATAAATGTCATGAAACGGACATGCTTTACCTCGCCATACTTTCATATAAGGACTGGCCTCACCATATATTTGGGAAATTTGTGTCAATGACGTACAGATCTGGGAAGTTTTGAGCAAGTTTGGCGAACGTCTGGAATAGCTAGCCTTTCTCGGATGTCAATGAAGGAATATCCACTCAAATATGAATATGAAAACAACTCTAGGTATTTCCAGTGAGCGAAAGCAACATGGACAAAGCTCAAAGTCAGCTTAGGACAAGACGGCCCTTTCATGGACTCATTTGACTCGTCTGGACCACGAGCCGCTGCGATGTCTGACAGAGCAGCGTGAAATCATCTCTTTATGTGCAAATTGACCGGCGCTTGTCCTGCGCATCCGGAGCCTTGGAGAGATCTTTTCTGCGGCGCTTTTGATGAAGTGTGATTCCTCCCGCGCATAAAGAAAAGCCCAATCCACTCAGCACTTCCACACACCGCTCGCGTCGGGAGGCTTCCAGAGAGGACCGCGAGGAGAACCGAACTAGGACAGGGCTCGAAAGAAAGTTCCTCGGAAGTATGGTGTGAATAATGAGTTCTCTGTTAGTACAAATGAAGTGATGTGGAATTATTAGGGATGGCCGATACCTTTGGCCATTTTTCATTGAATATGAATGATGACAAAAATCTTTATTATCAATCATGGTTAGTGATAAATGGTTAGTAATTAAAGCTATTGCCCATATAGTTCTATGGAGAAATACTGTAACTACACTCAGCCCCGCCGCTTCCTATACGCTGGTAACGAACCAAGTGCTCCGAGGGCACCACATTGATGACAGATTGAATGACTTTGCACAATATTTGCGCTGTTGTTTTTAATACAATTGAATTAAAAAACGGCCTTTTAATTCAATGAGAACGATGAGGAAGAGTTACAGAAGCTTCTGTCAATGCGGCCAATGATTAACACACGGAGCTTAGAGCGATGTCCGTGCGGCACGTTTCCCCGTTCATTCAACAGACATAACGTAATAAGTTCATTAGAAAACACCAGTTCAGACTCTGACAACACCTGTGTAGTGTTCTCTGGAGCCTGTGGTGTTCTCTGGAGCCCGTGGTGTTCTCTGGAGCCTGTAGTGTTCTCTGGAGCCTGTGGTGTTCTCTGGAGCCCGTAGTGTTCTCTGGAGCCTGTAGTGTTCTCTGGAGCCTGTGGTGTTCTCTGGAGCCTGTAGTGTTCTCTGGAGCCCGTAGTGTTCTCTGGAGCCCGTAGTGTTCTCTGGAGCCCGTAGTGTTCTCTGGAGCCCGTGGTGTTCTCTGGAGCCTGTAGTGTTCTCTGGAGCCTGTGGTGTTCTCTGGAGCCTGTGCTCATCGCACGGAGTGAGAGACGAACAGAAGGAGGGACGCGAAAGTGGTGGCCGGGCGGAGTGCAGCTTTGATGCAGGGGCGGCGCAGAGAAACTCAGGTTCTGGGGGGCATTAACTATTAAATTAAAACCAAAAAAAATAATGAAATTATTGCATCTAAACCCAGGTAATTACACCAATTTCTACAATTATTGTTGTGTATTTTCTATTATTTATTTTTTTCATTTTTTGGTTGGGGGGGGGGCACCACCAAAAATTTCTTCTTAGGGCACCAAAATGGCTAGCAGCGGCCCTGACTACACTCTACTGCTACATTGTAAAGATTGGGTAATTTATTTATTCCCAGGTGAAAGTTTATATGTAAAGAGCAAACTGGTCCAAAACCAGAAAATTGAAAGGTTTTGCTACCCTTAAAAAGCTGCCCAAGTTCCGTGATATTACCGCAGAGCTGGCAACCCTGTACTTTCCCAATGAAATTATGAGCCAATCACTGTAAGTTTGCGAGTAGCTTTAATTTGCCTTAATAACATCCAAACCTGAAACAGAAATATTTCCTAATTACGCATTTCCCAAACTGATACTGGATTGTAAACAAGTCTTACAATTAAAAACTCACCGCTTTAATTACTTTCCAAATTGATTCCTTTTGGCTGTTCTTTTTTTTACTGAGCGCTGCACCCCCGCCGCCAGCATCAACTTACAAACAATTACTTCACGAAGATTGGAAGGTCTTTAGCAACTTTTGCTTAAATAAATCATTACTGTGGAAAATTGACAACAGTCTGGCGTCTTCAGCGATGTTTAAAAATCCAATTTCCAACTTGTATCTGTTCATGCATAAATTGCAATTCTTTCAAGAGAGTTTCAAAATTACACCATAATCATTCTGTCTCCCAGTGATTGGACATTTGGAGCCTCTCCTTCAGCCTCGTTGAAAAATCCTCTGTCGTTGTGATTTCATTTTGGGTTTTTTTGTTGCGCGGCCAGAGAGTTGTCATTACAGAGAAAACTTAACGGAGTAGTGTGTGTTTTTTTTTGCACTCGAAGTTTCTGTGCGAAGCGTGGGTTTATAGTTGTGATGGTTTCTCAATGGTTGCCGAAATGTTTAAGTATAGCTGGCAATTTTGGAGAGTGGCAAGTGGTTTCGCCTCAAGAGAGGATTCTGTTGACTATACAACATGGAAGAGCTTGGTGGCGTCTGACTTCACTCCCGTTTGGTCCCATAGGAATATGCTGGAGAGGCTAAATGCTAACAACATCTTTGGGGGTGCGTACTTATGTTCCCCCGGGCGCGGTGTTCCCCCACTTCTATTGACGGAGGAATGTGAGTACCCTAACCCTAATTATCTAAACCAAACCCTAACCCATGAACTCGCGCAGCAAAAACGGGTCTGGCGGGGGAAAATAGGACCTGGGGAACATAGGACCTGGGGAACACCGGGCTGACCCCCATCTTTGGTGTTTTTGCGTGACTGAGGGCACGCAAAAAGACCAGACAGGTACGCTTAAATTCGTCTAAGCTCAGGTAAGAACGGTAGAGGACGCTGTCATCTCCCTGCTGCAGCGGGGCCTCACCCACCTGGAGACCGGCGGCAGGTGCTGTGAGAATCATGTTCTTTGACTTCTCCAGTGCTTTCAACACCATCAGGCCGGTGCTGCTGCGGGGGAAGCTGGAGGACGTGGGAGTGGACGAACACTTTGCTGCCTGGACCATCGACTACCTCACAGACCGACCACAGTATGTGCGGCTGCGCAGCTGTGAGTCTGAGGTGGTCATCTGCAGCACTGGGGCGCCCCAGGGGACCGTACTCTCACCTTTTCTATTCACCATCTACACCTCGGACTTCACCTACAACACGGACAGCTGTCATCTCCAGAAGTTCTCTGACGACTCAGCCATTGTGGCCCGTGTGTCTGAGGGGAACGAGCTGGAGGACCGGTCGCTCATCAGGGACTTTGGGAACTGGTGTAAGAGCAACCACGTTGGTGGTGGACTTCAGGAGGAGAAGGACACCACACGGTGAACATCCAGGGAGAGGACATCGAGGTAGTGGACAGTTTCAAGTACCTGGGTGTTCACCTCAACAATAAACTGGACTGGTCCCACAACACTGTCGCTCTGTACAAGAAGGGCCAAAGTCGCCTCCACCTTCTGAGGAGAGTGAGGTCTTTCGGAGTGAGCAGACCTCTGCTCAAGACTGTCTATGACTCTGTGGTGGCCTCTGCTGTCCTCTACGCTGTGGTCTGCTGGGCCCCCAGCAGCACTGAGCGGGACAGGAAGAGACTGAATAAGCTGGTCAGGAGGTCCAGCTCTGTCCTGGGGCCCACTTATCTTATCTCAGTATGGAAAAACGGTGGCCTGTTCCTTTAATATGCACAAAACAAAAGGGCACTTATCTCTGAATCACAGCTGTTGGATTGGAATCTAAATGGAAGCAAAGTAAACAAGAATTCTCTCTCCCTAATAATTATGTAGCCGCCATGATAGCCTCTGCCGCGGTAGCCACTGGGGTAGTCTTTGCGGTGCGCCTGTTATTATTTCTTATTGTGGGCCAGACCAGATTGTTTGGCCGGCCCGATCTGGCCCGCGGGCTGCCATTTACCAGAGCCTGAACTAAGGTCCAATTATTTTCTCATAAAGGTGGAGACAATATTCAAAAACATGTTAGTGATGTTGGCCAGTAGAAAGGACTTTCAGCCATAAGAATAATATGGCAAGTTTGTGAATCCAATCATGATCAAATAATGATATGAGATGTAATGTAGTATAAAAAAACAGTTCATCTCAATGGGAGAGAAATAGTTCCTTTCAAAAACAGTTTCTCTCCCTTAGAGTTGTGTTGGCCCCTGTCCTCCATCTGAGATTATGACAACATCAAATTGTAGAACATAAGCGCAACCTATTCAAATTGGCAACGGTGTTATTTCCCATGTGGAGTTTCATGATATTGTAGATCTGTGACTACTGCTGAGAGAACAGTGTATATTGAATAATACTCTTATACCTTTAAACCGCGGCATAATCCAATATATTATCAGCTCTAGATGTTGTACTATGATGAGTCCAGTGTAAGTACCACTTGACCAAGGCTCTGATCCCCATCGCCGTTTTCCCGCGAGAATGATCCTGTGAGCTGCCTCTGGAGAGCGCTTCTTTCATCTGTGTGTAATTATATAGACACCTGATCAAGAGCGTCCAATTCAAGCTTAATGTGCGCACACTCAGGCCCAACGCTCTGGAGACGTGTTATCTACACCGAAGGGCTGTGAAATATACCGTCAAGTTCATTTCATTGCTACATCAGCTGAAGCAATATCCACACAAAGACATTGGAGAGCTCCTATTTCACAAGAGCATAGTTAACGCAATTATTATTATTACTTACTTAGCTTTTACTAGTTTAACTCTTTTTTTGGGAGATTTTCAAGCTTTTTTTCCCCAACTTAACTTCATACATTTGTCTATCCCAGGGCAGCTGTGGTAGCCTATCGTGAATGAATGATAGAAGCGCTTTGAGAAACTTGTCCATGTTTTAAAAGTCAAATTCAAGCTGAAGAATGATATATAGGTATTTGCCGTTGATGCAACTAACAATTCAATTGCGACAATCAATTATTCGTTTGGCTGCAAAAGGTGCATGAAAAGTGTATTTTTATGAACCTTTTGCCACATGAAGCGAAAGTGATATTTGAGGATGTCTGACTCTTGATAGAGTAAACTTAAAACTAATGGGCCTCATTCCTGAATGTTTTCCTAAGAAAAAAGTTCTTAAGTACGGCTTTAAGAAGTTTTTGGGAAATCTTAGGTCTGATTCAGAAAGCGTTCTTAAGAAGACAAAAAGACTTCTTAAAGAGAGATGCCCCAAATTCATGAACATGACACTAAGAAAACCACCCCCTTCATTATCAGGACATTTACATTATATTGATTGATGTAAACTTCCATATATGGGCATGACAAGAGGCCAGTACTCAGTTACATTTACTCAAGTACATGTGAGTAACGTTTTGAAGTTACTATGCTTTTTGGACCCCTCCTCAAACCGCCACCTCATCGCGATAGAGGGGTTTCAGCACGAAAGATCCTAGGAGCTCTGTGTCTGGGGCATTCTGCTCCTGTAGGGTCTCCCAGGGCAGACAGGTCCTAGGTGACAGGTCAGACCAAGAGCGGTTCAGAAGCTCCTTATGATGAGAGACCATCAAGGCCAGTTACATCGCCCAGATGTGAAGGAGCGTCATGGGGTCGTCCTCCCATGGACCCACCACCTGCAGGAGGAGCCATAAGGGACTGGTGCAGTATGACCCCGCGACCCGGCAACGGATAAGTGGAAGAAGATGGATGGATGGATGGATAGATTTTGGAGTAATTTTATCACATACTTTTTACCTCTAATTAATTCATTAGACTTCACATTTTTTATACATTTTTAGTAACGTTTTGTTTATTTGAGATTTAAATATTTGCATGCTATATATTTTTTTTTAAAGAACATTACTCTAATTGTAAATAGGCTAGTGTATTTTGCCATATCTAGACATTGTACAACATCTAGCCTTGGTACAACATGTGACAGAGGTAAGAGCTGAGGTATTACTTTCATTTCATGTCATTTTTTCACTGTGTTTACTGTGTAGAGCAGGGGTTTTCAACTGGTTCTGCCCCAGGGACCACCATTCAGACTAAGCAGTAGTCTGCGGCCCACTGTGTGTGCAATATAGGCCTATATTTTGGTACAAAAGAGGGCTATATACTTTATTTTACAACGCTATGTGTTCTCAAATGTTTAAAATAACATGAGTAGAGTTATTAAAAGAGATATATCAACTTGATATTCATTAATGTTCAATATGTGTATTTTTTAATAGTTAATCTAGATAGCAAGTCACGGACCACCGACAGTACTGCCACGGACCTCCAGGGGGCCACGGACCCCTTGTTGAAAATCCCTGGTGTAGAGGCTACGTGCGCTAGCCGTTAGCGGTACATACGAACGTTTAAACACGGGCTCCGACTGAGGCTCAGTTGACACTACAAACAGTAAAAATAAGAGAAAGTTTGTCTACCTCTTTGATGTGTTCATTTAGTCTCAGGAGTGGAACTAGATCTTTGGACTGTGTGGTAACCGCCCTCCTCTGTGCGTCCTGGCTGCTGCCGCTAACTGCGTCTTTTCCGTAAACAGCGTGTTTTTTTTTTCTGTTTGTTTATATAGACATGTGCTCTCTTTGGGGCCGTCTTTTTGTGACTATCTTCGTGAGCTTTCATCACAATGACACACAAATACTGGTCAATCAGTTGACCTTTATTTTCATTCAGAGTGAGTCGTGACATACTGTATTACTGATTGTTGTAATGATGGTATTGTATTGTAGTGTGGCGTCACTGGAAACGCATGTATTGTAACTCCATCATTAATATACACTCTATGGTTGTCCAATGCCTTGTATCTATTTTTTTTGTTTTTGTTCATTGTTACAAAGCGAAAATGAATAAGAAAAATGTATAGAAATATTACTGTGTCTTTTAAAATATTGTATTTGGGCTGTAAAAAGGCATTAAAAACCATAGAATTTGACCACCTGTTGCCTGAATAAACCTTGTTACAACACACAAAGCGCCATGCAAGTGTATTCTTATTATTTCTTACTATAAAACTCGCCTCACGTTAAATATATGCTCATAAAAGCAGTGGTATAGATTTAGATTTTAGGCCTCAACAAACAAAAAATTCCAATAAACAACAGCCCTATTCCGCCCCATGTCAGAATGCTGCTTCTAAAAACGAATGCATGGAAATAAGCCTTGTGAAATCAACAATATTAGATAATACATTTATAGAACACTGAAACACAATTATAGAGTAAACAATGGTTATGTTTATCATCAAAAACATTTGGATGCGGCGGCTCTGGGCCTTTCGTCTTCGAAGAAAGCAACGCAATTATTTCTGTAAAGCTTGCATTTCATATTTATTCACCAAGATCGAGTCAAAGCAATTTTCTTCACTCTCTAGAATGCATTAGCGGGAAAATACAGCAGTCAATGGGCTGTGACCACAAAAACGTTATTAATTCATTGTTTGAAGCAGCAGATATTTACTTTGCTCACGCTTTTTAAATTGCTTTCACATATCGCATTGTTTTTGTCATACTATAATGCACTGTTTCTCAGCCAGGGGTGCGGGGTCTCTGGGAGTACACAAGCACATGGCAGGGGGTTTTGGGAGTTATTTCAGATCAAAAGAGCAGTTGGAATCGACGACGTGTTCTTTATCCAAAGAGCTTCGTTAGTGAATGATCAGTCAATCAATCAATTTATTTTTGTAACGCCCAATATCACAACAGAAGTCGTCTAAGAGGACGGCACAGACAAACACAAATCAATATCAGACATCAAGGATGAGCAAAAGAAGTCGCACAAATGAATGTCACACACAAATTAAATGTCTCAACCAGATGTAATGTCCCGTAAATAAGTTAATTGCTTAGAGTAACAAGCTTAGAGTATCCCACATCCTTAGACCTTCCTCAACGGCAAGGAAAAACCCTTAAAAACCACATGAAACCTCGAGGGGAACCAATTTGAGGAAGACTCCATCCCCCTTGGACGGATGGGCCAGTGGTGAATTTTTGGTCGACCAGAGTCCAATGGCTATGTCCGGCGAGAGTTGCAGTAGGTAGACAGAGTCCCACAGCAGTGTTATACCCGAGGAGGAGTAGGCGTGGCCGACGCCGTCTGGTCCTGCGAATGCTGTCCAGTCCCGTGATGACGGCCGTCGTTCGGGTCTTCAGCAGCCCGGGATCTCTACGCTGGAGTGGGACAGAAAAAGAGGACACAATGTGAATAGCAATGAACAGAGAAAAAAAAAGTGCAGGTTAGACCTAAATATTGCAACATAATTTATACGGTAAGGAGAACAAGAGGATAGGGCTCAATGTGCCGTACTTCCCCCAGCATTTTAGCTCCTATAGCAAGCCTTGCTTATGCTGTAGGTTTAGTACTGACTGAGAACTGACCTGACTAAGCCTTTTCGAAAAGAAAA
>OMNZ01057289.1:5403-23246 GCA_900303255.1 Lesueurigobius sanzi | reverse complement strand
TTATATGTTTTTTTTTTTTTTTTTTTTTTTAAATAAAACCAGGACTAAACCAGGTCTACCAGGTCTAAACCAGGTCTAAACCAGGATTAAATCAGGACTAAACAAGGTCTAAACCAGGACTAAATGAAGAAACCACTAAACCAGGTCTAAACCAGGACTAAACGAGGTATAAATGAGTAAACCACTAAACCAAGTCTAACTGGGACTAAACCAGTTCAATTTTGAGGTTACTTTGAAAATAAAATACTTTTACTTTTAACCCAATTCAAAAATTGTAGTGGAGTAAAACGTACAGATACAGGCTCTAACATGTAGTGAAGTAAAACATATTCATCATAAAATGTACTTAATTAAAGTAAAAGTACTCGATAATCTAACTAAACCCAGCAAAAAAAAAAAAACCTTTGGGGAAAAAGGGTACTGTATTGACTGATAAGTTATAAGAAGGTTTGAGGTTGGTTTGATCCTGCTGTTGTGTCCTTGGGCAACTCTTTCACTTGATGTGGTTTGTGAGTGTTTGTGGTGAGGAGAGGCTGAAGGTTGTCCACTACACGTCCATCAGTCAGCTGGAGGGCCGCGAGCTTA
Organism: Lesueurigobius sanzi; assembly: GCA_900303255.1. Lineage (NCBI taxonomy): Eukaryota > Metazoa > Chordata > Actinopteri > Gobiiformes > Gobiidae > Lesueurigobius > Lesueurigobius sanzi. The sequence goes on along the minus strand of OMNZ01057289.1, from coordinate 22,661 downwards.
CAGAAACTGAAGCTACTGTGAGCAGTTTGTAAAGCACAATATAAATGTAACTAATTAAACAAAACCAGGTCTAAACTTAACACAAACTGGGTCTAAGCTTGAATCACCCAGATCTCCCAACTGTGTGTCCTAATCAGGGTTAAACCAGGATCTATGGTTGTTGGCACAATATTTACCAAATATTTATAAAACTAGTTGTTGCAACAAATCTAGTGTCGTCTAAGGCAAAAGTTTCTCAGAAGCCTCACTCTGCATTCTTGGTGTTCAGCACTCTCTAACGCCCCGGGCCCCTGGCAGAGAGACTGGGTGACCCTGCAGACTGTGAGAGCTCCTGATTCGAGCTCATCAGGTTTCCACAGCCAAACTCTGTTTACTCCGAGCCTTTGGCTGCAGGCAAACTCACAGCTAATAACAGAGAAGGATGGGAGAGGTGAGAAAGTGATGAACGATGACAGTGATGACACATGTGCAACAAAAGTAGAAGAAAGTTATATAGAAATATTTTTGGAAAGCTGTTCTCCAATGGGCTATACTGCAAAAGGGAGAGGAAAAAGTAATGATGTGCATAAAAACAGAGCCAGGTTTATTACGATATAAAATAAAGACAGTTTCATGTGACGTGTGCAGACTAAATTAGAAGTATGGAGGCGCAGACGGCACAAATCAACTGGAATACTGCATTGTACTAGCAAGGCCACACGATTGACAAGACGATACGAGGCATTTCTGTGAAGAAAATCTACTTCCTCATTGAGAAATCCACCGCAGCAGCGGCGTAGAGGATGACGTCACAGTAGGGACACATCAGTCCACACAGCTGGGAAATATACTGAGCAACTCGCCCTCAATCGTGGAGATAAAAGTAATTACACGCTTACACTTAATCTAAAATCATTCATTGGACAATTTTCACAAACTAGCCAGTGCTATGTGTTGTCTAACCACAACGGTGCGTCTGCAGTAGCTAACACTATAGCAAAAGCATGCTAATATTGCGGACCAGCTGCTAATGGCGATTCTAAGCCGTTTATGGTACAGACTTAACGCATCTGTAAAACGGCCTCGTCCATATGTAGCGTATCATTTAGCTGCTGTTGGAACAAACAAAACATAGTAAGTCAGCTGCTAATATTGCTAACCAGCTACTAATGGTGACACATGCGCACACCTTCAGAAGAATAGGAGATACAATGAGTAGAATTAAGCATAGTTGACCCTGATTTGAGTAATTAAGTAAATAAATCTGCAAATGGAATAATACTTTTACTCTTTATTTTGAAAAATGATATTTTATGTGCAGTAAGTAATTTAAACTTATTTTAGATGTAATTAGATGCAAAAGTAAGAATTAATTTGCAAAAACAGACGTGAAGTGACAAAAATAAACACATGCTTGTAATTTTCTTTGTGTAGCTGAGTTTTCAATGACTTCACTTCACTTCACTTTATTTCCTGTCCCTAATGGGGCAACTAGTTTTGCAGCACAGATACAAAGAAATCATCATCCATTCAACAGTCCAACAATGTGCCAAGTGCTTTAACGATCAACAGTCAGTGCCAGTTTTTACAAACACCATAAGAACTATTCCCCCCCAGGAATCAAGCCTGTATTCCGTCTATGGTCAGAGTTTAGAATAGAGATGCCACAGGTATAAAGGAGTGTTTATATCTATTGCTCCTCTCCATGGGAGACCTGAGCCTCGAGCCAGAAGGCAAGTAACAGAATTGATCATGAAGAGGATGAGCATCAGAATGCTCAGAGCCTTCCTCCAGTCCACCCGTCCAGAAAACAGGTCAGAAAGAGGAGTCAGAGGAGCTCCCAAAATCTTCTCACTCAAATCTACAATTCTGCTGAGTGACGTTTTTGATTTGATGTTGAGATTCCCAAACCAACACATCATGGAAAACGTTAGCACTGACTCCACACAAGATTTATAAAACAGCCTCATTATGGTCCTGTCCACATGAAAGTAAGACAACTGTTTCCGAAGGCAAAACAGATGCTGCCCTTTCTTACACAGCATATCTGTATTTTCATGAAAGTTCAGCCTGCTATCAGCGTCCCCAAGTATTATTATTATTTTCAAAGAGCTCTTCCTTTTGACCCTTGATCACGGTGTCTTGAGGTGATGCGGTCTCCCTCCGAAAACCAGATCTACTTTAGTGAATCAAAAATGTGATCAAATTCATTTAACTATATTTTGACTGGTGTCACCTGTAGAGTACGGTAGTAAAAATCCAGAAGAAGTTTGCAATAAATTCAAAACTGAGATATCTGTTTGTTCAAATGAGCTCTTGTTCCATTGCCATAGCATTCGACTTACCTACTCAAATAAAATAAGATATTCTTAGTTCAAGGAATTTAAAGCCATTTTCATATCTGTTTTTTCCACTGTGTATGTGTGTGTGCGAAACCTTCTTGTCCCAGGCCTCGGAAAGCCTGCCGACGGCCCTGTCCATGACTCCATATGCAAACTCCACTCAGGTTGCACGCATTTACCCAAATATAAGGAGGAAATGCAAACCTGACTTTGTTCGTACAAGAGGTGGCTTTGCATATCGTACAATTAACGTGAGTAGCGTCTATCGGTTGAACCAGTTTTGGACATTTGGTTACGAACTATTAATAACCAGATGAGAACTTCAAACCACAACAAGCTGCATGACAATTCCAATGAGTTTACTTTTATAACTCCAACATAGCCATATTTAGATCACATGGCAATTTCGATTTAAGCTATGCTGCAACACAAATGACCTAATGAAACCTCTGCTAATGAGCTGCACTGCTGTAGCCCCAGCTCGATGTGATGTAATTAAAGCCATGCCATACATTTTGTTCCTGCCGCCTGTTTACACACTAATTTGGTAATAATATTTACACGTCTCCAATCGGCATCACTTGTAATGATTATGACCGTGTAACCAAAACAAATCCTCACGCTCCCCCGATGCCTGAGAACTTCATCAAAATGAAATCAGTGCTTTGGTGTCCGCTGTTTTCTGAATGAGACACATGGTGAGCAGAACTCAGACGCAGGCAGCTGGTAGATATTACTCACAGCTAAATGAGAAGCTAACTACTCTGAGTTTTACAGTAACCAGCACCTCTGCAGACACTTGTAAAAGCCCGGTTTGGGGATCGTAATCCCTCTTGAGCCAACAAGGCACTATTTTTACACAGAACCCCTGGTATAATATGGGGTCACGCAGTGGTTTGGGGCAAATGAGGACATTTGTGATCGTCATTGTAATTACCTTTAGAGACACATTTCTGCATGCAGTTTATTGGAAACACACACAAAAAGTCCTCTTTGAAGAGAAAAGGCACAGCACTTCAAAAATCTTCTCATTCATTGAACCTATTCTTGTGCAACAACAAAAGTGTGGGACTATAGATAGAGACCTCGCCTCAAATCGATAATTTGAGACTTGAGAATCAACAATTTTCTAGTTCTATAGCCACGTGTTTTTCATGTTGCACAATTGCACTGAAAGGGTTTTGAGTTTGTGAATCTTTTCATTGACAATGACAATACAATCTATTCTGATTCTGTCTCCTCTTTTGCCCTTTGCATGAGTAGAGTTGCTCGGGTAAGCCTATATACAATGTTTGGACCATGCAGACAAAGTAAAAATGTTAAACATTTGGCTGTTGAAATGGTGAGAGCAGAAACCATTTCAATATTTCCTCAAGGAATAAAAATCATACTGTCGTCTTTTGATTACATTTCTATAGACAACTATATGTGCATGCCCTGTCGGAGCGATCACAAAAGATGCTTCTACTCTTCAAAGGCTTCAATAAATCTTTGAAAAATGCAAAACTTCCAGTTATAGGACCCCCGTGAATGACATCACCACATTTCACAGCCCAGAGTCACGCACAGGACGAGGCTGTGGAAGGGACAGGCTGGACAGCAGCCAGGCATCTTTGAGGAAGCACTCAGTCCAAGTCAAGAGAAGACGTAAATGAAAGCTTGTGAGGAAGGAGCGGAGGGAGACCTAAAGTGCACTTCCCCGCGCCCTCCATGTTGGTGTTGTATACAAACACGCTGCCAGAACATCCTTCCTTCATACAAAACGGACCACTTCCTGTTTTAATTGTGCAACCTTGAGCCTATGACAAAACATCTTTAGATTCCCTTACATAACTTAACACGGTTCACTGCCGTAAAATAAAAGGATTAGTAAAAAGCTTGCCCCATGGCTCCTGCAGTGACCTTAATGGAGAATTTGAATTTTCTTGGGTCGTTGGTGACCTATATTCAAGGGTGAGTTGGGACATCGTTTCAGCATGGGAGAACTATTATTTAGACCGGCCCTTTACTCGTCAATTCCTAAGGAATTTACTATGTAAAGTGGGTGACACATATGGTTAAGCGCGTCGTCTCATGAACTGATGGTCAGGGGTTTGAATCCTGGCTCCCACAGGTGCACTTCACCCACCCTGCCTCCAGTGTCTGCGTACATTGGTGTAAGAGTGTGAATGGGTGAGTGGTTCCTTGCTGTAAAGCATTTAGAGCTCCTAATGTAGGTGGAAAAGTGCTATATAAGTTGAGACCATTTACTGTTTAAGTCAAAGATTGTGGAATTGATTCCTTCATTGACATTTTTTATTATGGAATGCAACCATTTAATGACTGGCTTTTTACATTAATTCAATATTGCAGCTCAACTATAACCAGTGACAAACTCAGAATTGCAGCAGACATTGTCAGACCATGTTGTGCTTCTCTGTAGCAACAGATGCACATCAGTGATTATATTCATAACACACAGAGAAAGGAAGGGTTTCCAACAGACGTGTGTGCGACTTGTTCCTTCACAGTGTGTTTTTGTGATGTGAAGCAGGCTGGACTGCCTTGCAGTCTTTACAGGAGTGTTTGCGAGTGAAAGGCGGGGCTTAGAGTAGAGCAGTGTTTCCCAACCAGGGGTACGGGGACCAATGGCCTGGAGGTACGCGAGAGCTTAGCAGAGGGTACTTGGAATCCTTTCAGATAAAAAATACATTGTATTTTTTGATTATTTTGTTCAAATAAAAGCTATTTTTAAAAGGAATCACTGTATAGAGTGAGAACTTGAGAGTATTTAGCATCTTTGAACTGATAAATTCATGTTTAGTCATTCACTTTCTCACTAATCCTCAAAGCAGGGGGTACTTTGAATAAAAATATGAGGCCTAAGGGGTACGCAAGACAATAAAGGTTGGGAAACTCTGGAGTAGAGTATCGAATCAGAAACAACCTAAAACTCCAAAATGCGGTGCCATTGGCTGTAAAAGTCTACAGTGCAGGAAAGCAACAAAGAAAGTGAATAGCAGCGGCAAAAGCGGCTGAGGTCTCTGCATCTGAGGATTACAATAAAGTTTGTAGTGCCTCATAATATGAGACATCTGGTCACCCTATCAATGAACCAAACGCACAATCCAAAAATGATGACTGATTCAAATACCTGTACCTCAGTTATCATTTGATAGATTCACTTGACAACAAAACTGTTTGTGTGACTTCACTCATGCCTCACACAGCCCCAGATGCTGCTGCAGCCCAGTTAAAGCCTATAGGCCCACAACAGCACAACTGTGAGAGTCCGTTATTAATTAGGCCTAATATCTTTTGTTGCTGGCCCAAAAGTTCTGCAGTCTTTTAGGAGCTGTCCCGACTCTCCAGATTACCCAGCATGCCATTGTCTATATTTGAATTTTCAGGCCAGCCGTAGCAAGGGTCAGTGTAGTCTGCTGTTTGGTAAGAGCCTGTCTCTTTAAGGGCCGGTAGCATCTGCTTAGATTGGACAGTTTCCAAAGGGTTGCGCTCCCTGCCTCTTTGTTAGTCATCTAAACACTAGTGGAAGACGTTTGGGGATAGTTTAGTCCATTTCAGTCCAATGTTAATTTAGACACCATGTTTTTTATTTAGTGTTAGTCTTTTGACAACAATGTCCAGTTTTAGTCCATATACTGAAACAATTCCTTTTAACTTTTCGTTTTGTTTTAGTCTTCAAAATGTTCATGTAAATGTACATGATTAAATCTACAATTAATTTGGTTAACTTTTCATTCTTATCATTGTAAATATTGTCTGCCTCATGGATCTTCTCCTCTTCACAGGAGTGGAAGCAGATCTTTGGCTAAGTCCAGCTGTGGAGGAACTTGTTTCTTTTCTTTGTAAACACACAGCCATGTGCTGTTTGTTTACGTAGCCATGTGCACTCTGGGGCCATCCTTTTTGCAAGCTTTCATCACAATGACATACAAATACTGTGGTCAATCAGTTGTCCTCTATTTTTATCCTGAGTAGTGATATTATTGAATGTTATAATGTGGATGATTCCAATTCGCTGCTTAAAATAGCGGCCACCACTATGCATGACGTTATGCTGCTACTTCCTAGATGGTTGCCTAAAATTTACAGTTGCAAGAGTTAAATCCCTTTAGATTCATGAATGTTATAATGTATAATGTTCAATTGTCAATATTGCAACTTGTGACTCAAGTCAGGGAGTTCAAGTATCTCGAGGTTTTGTTCATGAGTGAGGGACGGATGAAGCATGAGATTGAGTTGAAAGACAAATCTCTCAATTTACCAGTCGATCTACGTTCCTACTCTCACCTATGGTCATGAGATTTGGGTCATAACCGAAAGAACAAGATCATGGATACAAGTGGTGAAATGAGTGTCCTCTGCAGGGTGGCTGGGCACACCCTTGAGATAGGGTGAGAAGCTCAGTCACCCCGGAGGAGCTGGTCCTTCACATCAAAAGGAGCCAGCTGAAGTGGACCGGCCGTCTGTTTTAGATGCCTCCTGGTTGCCTCCCTGGAGAGGTGTTCCGGGCTCGTCCCTCTGGGAAGAGGACCTCGGGAAAGACCTAGGACAGGGACTGCAGATGGAAATTAGCTCCAAGAGCTAAAGTCTGGTACAAAGCATCTTACATTGTCCCTGTCAAATAAATCAAAAAAACTAAACACGCTGGAAAGACAACGATTTTAAGCCAGCATCGAAATGCCTCAGGATCCCCCAGGAAGAGCTGGAGGAAGTGTGCGTGGATCGGGAAGTCTGGGCATCTCTGCTCAGACTATTGCCTCTGAAAATGGATAATTGCAACTTGCATCTAAAAAAAATGAAAAAAAAACACTTTAGAAAAAAGGTCTTGTAAAGAAGGCGCTGGCAGGCTTAAGCACACTTTCTCCAGCGGAAACTATGGGGATCTAAAACAGCCCCTAACACATCATATAAAGTGAGCTCATGTTTTGAAATGGGATATGCCCCACTCAGAATAACTCTTTAACACTGTCAACAGGGCACAGAGGTGAGTGCTGCCTGGGACTCCCACTGCGGGCAAGTCTCAACTGCATTTCACTGCTGTCTTTAGTTTAGATCATTCATCCATGTCGTCTGTGAGCGTTTTATTAAGTGGATACAAATTTGAATTATGTTTAAATCGGAAATAAGATTTTCTACAATTCACATCACAATCTTTTTATACATCATTATAGATGTATGTGGAAACAACTCTTACCATGTAGATATTGTGGTGCAGTTGGTTAGTCTTATACCTGATTTTTCTTTCTTGTAGTGAAACAAAATTAGTTTTATCGTCCTTCAATATAGGAGGACATTTTGTGACATCCACTGCATCACATGATTGTGTGCCAAGAAACAGCGTGTCATAGATAGCGTAGTAGTTTGATTGTTTTGCACGTTTGGAGGAGGATTTAGCAAAGCATATGGTTCAGTCTTGCTGGGTGGTCGATTGTACGGGGCCTTGATAAAAAGTTTTTTCGAATTACCTCCGAAAAGGACTGCGAAAAACAATAGAATGGAGCAATCAGGAAATGAAACCCGGACTCTCTGAAGAAAGCCTGCAGCAACTGAAGCAAATAAATTCTTGAATAGGTGTTCATGAGCATGGTTTTTTCTGTGAATGATGAATGTTGGAGTTTCACACATTGTTACTTAGGCAAAGATTCTCCAGTCTTCATCTGTTCTCTGTAGTTGAAGTGTAGGACGTTTCGATCTTAGTCCAAAGATCGTCATCAGCTTAATAACGACTTGAGCAGTCAAACATGGAACCACCTCCAACCGCCACCGCCAAACCAGAACCACCTCTAAGTCCCTCCTCTGTTGGTGCCTTCAACTACAGAGTACAGATGAAGACTGAAGAATCTTTGCCTACGATGGACATTTGGACAACTCCTGTACGACTGAGAACCTACACAGACGGATTGTTACTTAGAAACTATTTTAGTACATAGTTCCTTGGACTGAAAGTTCCCAGCTTGCTCTGCAGTTTTAGCTTTAAATCAATGAAGGTCAATAGTTCATATTTAAATAGTGGGACCTTGCAGCTACTAATATTACTCATTTTTTTTCATCAAAGAAGAAGGTGGAGCATGATGAGTCAGTGTCAACACACAAGTTGAGAGCCTCTTTTGGTGCCTCTCATGGAGACAGGCATGTAACATCCTCAACTCTCAATGAGAAAGTAAACAATTGTTATCTCCTTGGTGGTGGACACACTATAGCTGCGAATGTGTGTATGCCAACTCCAGTAGTTTGCATCTTAAGCCCTCCATTGTGAAGTTGTTGTGGCTTCACAATAAACTTCATGTGAAAACTCCCCATCCACATAAATAATAGCAACTCATTTCTTTGACAAAACTGTTTCTTCTGACACCAAACATGGTTTGTTATCGACAGAGTGCATCCATGAGTGAAGTGTAATGGTGTGGTGGCTGATAATTAACTGCACCGCACGTCCCAGAATGCACCAGCAGCTGTGGAGCAGGCCTGACCAGGGTTTCCCCGACAACCTTGGCTTTCACAGAGATTAGGTGTTCAGATCCAAGTGTGTCCAGGGAGAAAAGGAATGGGCGGGTTTACACAGTGTCCAAAACAGCCTCCATTTTATCTGGTTCAGGCCAGAATTAGCAAACGTGCCCGTACTTTACTCTGAAAGAAATTTGTTTTTCGTGTTTTCCATCCATTTAGTCAAAGATACTAATGAGAGTAAATGAATTACTATCCATTTGGCTAGTTGACTATTACAGGAGTTTCCAAAGTGAGTGTTCATGTTAAAACACTGATGTGGGGGGTAGTGAGATGATCTGAAGATTTGTAATATTTATAACATTGAATATGATGTATTTTCGATTAAAATACATATTTTTCAACGCCAACAAACCAGATTTTAAATGTTTTGCACCTGAAATTATTTGAAATGTTACTTACATCTTACAGTAGAGGGTCCTGAGTTGTTGGTCTGATAGTTTTGGGAGCTGCAGCTTGAAAGGTTTGGGAACTTTTTATGCTGTGACTGTAACATATACAGTCAAGCCTTCCCAGTGAAGTCTGAATTTGATCAAGAAAGAATAGGTTGAGTTCACTTTACAGAATTCTATTTCACTTGGAGCAGGCGCCAATACCACTGTATTTGGGAGAGAAACTGTTTTTGAAGGAGATTTCCAAAAAGAAAATTGACAAACGTTTTCTCTGATCAGTATTTGGTAGTGATTGTCTAAAAGTCCTTTCTGTCGACCAACAGTATAGATATTGTCTCCACTTTTGGACACCTTTATGAGGAAATAATTCGATCTCATGTGCTGACTAAGGGGTGCAGCGGTTCTCGACAATATATTGAGTCGTTCGATAAGACCTCTTCGATTCAATACGCAAATGAGTTCTATATGAATCGGTCAAAGATTGTGGATGTGCCGCTGATAGTATTTTCAGATTCTTTGCGATGTTTCCCCTTGTGCGTTCTCACTGAAGAGAAGCCGCCTCTGAGCTCTGTTAGGAAACAGTGTGTCCACGATATCCCCTCTCGTACATACTGTATTACACAAAAAGCGTCATGCTTGCTATTTATGATGATGTGAGCCAAAACATTGTCGATGAATACAGTATTTTCAAAGCTTGAATGTTTTGCACTAGAATGCCTTTTGATACAATACAGCAGAACATGTGATTCTGTTGAGCTATTTTTGCTTGTTAGTAAAAGAGAAAAAATATTAAAACTTGTATTTCTTGCACGTTAAATGTAATCGAGACCTTCATATCGAAATACCTATTGAATCGTGACTCGAGTGAACCGTTGCATCCCTCGTGCTGACAGACAAGACAATGAACTTTGTGACAGTTTTTCTTTCGTGTGGATCGGCCCAGGAATTACAGAGACATTAGCAATAAACTAGACTAAATCGGCATTTTGAGAGCTTCCATGGGTTTTTCAGCTGCCCTCCACCTCATTTTTAAACTATAGGCTCTTTACAATGTTATGATGCCACGTGAACACAACCTATTACTAAATGTTGTTTTTGCACTCCAATATATCTAGCCACACTGCAAAGGAGCCAGATCTAAACAGAGCTGTCCCAACACACACCACAAGTTAGAGGAAGTATTTATGATCCTGTCTCAGATCCCAGCCACTTATTATTTAAGTTATTATTTTTTATTTACAATGTAACTCATTTGCAATATTAGACCAGTAGCTGAGGGTCTATATAGAAACCAGATGTCAGAAATGTGCACCAGGTGGACATATGTTACACTAACACACTTCCTTTTCAAGCCAGTCTCAAGTTGCTTATGAGCTTATCCTCCTCGACTCAGTTGGATACTAGACCATGTCAGGAATTATGGAAGCCTTGGAGGGACTTTTTATGAAGAAAGACCCTCAAATGTTACTTCTAATTTGTCCATCAATGCAGCCCCACATAATGCACAGTTTGCTGATGGGATATTTTTGCAATGGACAGATTCATAAACTTCACTAATTTGTGTCTTTAGATATAACATGTTCAAATCAAACACTGGGTTTACTGACAAGAATTGCTATGTGGATTTATTTAGAATTTTATACATTAAAATATATATCAACGGCCATAATCAAGTCAATTGTCTTATTAGAAAGCAGAGTAAGCTTCACACTTACAGGAATGCCAGATCTAATGGTAAAAATGAATATAAAGGGGGTCTATTTTATACTTCCACACTCCCAGGGTCTCTCCCCAATCGAGTCAATTAGTGCTACACACCTCAGTGATTAAGAATTGTTGTTGTTAGCATTAGAAAGTTGTGAAGCATGCTGTTAAACTAGTTAATCTCTGTGAAGAATTGGGATGTCAAGGAAAGTTCGGAATGAGTTTGGACATGACTAACAATTGAAAACAACGAAAGCAAACAGAGTGAACAAAAAATCTGGTATGGGACCTTTAAAGCTCTGGAGATTCTTTCAAATGAGGAATGTCCTGATCACGGGGAAACTTGTGCCTTCATATGCAGCTTAAAGGTGCATTGTGGAGTTTGGAACATTGTGAAAAGAAACTTGATATTAGTGCATATTTAATGTTTTAGTGGCTAATGGTGGTTGGATTCCTTTATTTCCATCACAGCTGCTTTTATCACGCGCCATTAACAATTTCTGCTGGTAGGTTTTCTCTGCTGATGAAACCATCTCCATGGGAACGCAGTGAAAACCTACCAATCAACCTAAAAATGTTTAATCCTGGAGCGTCATACACATACCTGTCAAGTATCCCGTTTTGGCCGGGAAACTACAGCATTTTACCCCCCTTTCCCCCCGCCTTCCCGTAATAATATTATCCGGTAAATTTCACATATTTCAACAAAATGATGATGATACAAAACACTCTCCAGACTGAACTCTGTCACTAGCCTCGCGAGAGCGGCCTCCTGCAGCAGACTGGGCGGCTGTTATCGCCAGGTTTGTGCAACAGTGAGGACAAACCAACTTGGGACAAACCATGGGACAAACCTGACTGTGAGTGCCCTGTTTTAGCCGGGACACTACCGTATTTATGACGATAATCCGCTCCCGCCCTCACCGTTTGTCACTTCGCAGTATTTTGGGGGGAGCTATCCGGGTGTTACGAACGCAAGAAGGGTCGAGCAAGATTTTCTATTTGAAGGAACAACAGCGAGAGGTGCTTTGTGTATTTTTACCGGATGTAGTGGCACTTCGCCCAATCAGCTCAAAGTATTCTGTTGAATGTCCCTCGTCTCCGGATTTGATGGGAGCAATCCCAGATTGATGTTGTAAAGAACTCAATCAAGAGTGCTACACATTATCAATCTGGCTCTTGTCAGGTTAGTATTTTGGAAGATAAAGGCACCATGCTTACCACCCATACAGCCACTGGGCCAAATATGCAAATATTAAAATCAATGTGTTTTTTCTCACATAAATAAGTTTCACAATGCACCTTCAAGGCAACTTAAGTTGTAGTTGCTGTAAGTTGTAGTTGTAATACTTTTTAAACCACTAAAAGTGCATCCTATACGAACATTACCTTCAAGATTACAGAGGAAATTGTTTATGTCTAAAGCGTTCTACTTTTCCAATTCAAAAGAAGCCATCAAAAGTAAGTCAGCCGAATGCATGCAAATGTATTCAATGACTCCTAGCGCGTTGTGTAACATGAAAAATCAAAACAATAGCTACGCAGCCAGACAGAGAGCCGTGAAATGTAATGGAAAGCAGTTTAGTGGAGTAGTATCACAGCGCGACCGTCCAGCGAGCCACGGGAGCCCAATAACATCCTGCCGGAGAATGGGCCTGCTGCCTGTTTCAAGTGATTTGCATGAGAGTGAAAAGAGATCAGGCCGCACAAATACAGGAGAGAGGGGCGAGGAGGGGCGAGAGAGGGGCGAGGAGAGGCGAAGGTGGGGGCGAGGAGGGGCTGCCGACAGCTGGTATTGTCTGAGAGAGCAGCTCGGCACGTGCGCACAAACAAAAACTCCCATTCACTGCAGCCTCTCTGGAGTCCAATCAGAGCCCCATTGGAAATAAGAGGAGCAGGCTGCTGTGTATAGGGGATATATTGAAATGGTGTAGGATGAAGAAAGAGGCGGGGCAAAGGGAGGACGCTATCAAACAAAGCAGTCCTCTATAAAGATACTTTTAAACTTTCAGAAAATGTACATGTTATCATTTTTAATTCATATCTAGTATATATCCAAACATCTTCTTACTTTCATTTGCTCCTTTTTAACAAATATTTTTACTAGTACTTTTTATTTTTGAAATCAGTATGCTTTAGTTTGGGCGTTTGAAAGTGCAAATTCATGAGATTATCTGTGTATCTGGCACAGACACGGTTTGACCCTATCGTTGACAGATTTCGCCTCAGGCTGATGATTCTATTTGATTATTGAAGTGGACACTGCAGTGAAAATACGATCAGTCAAAGGAGTGAAGTCTTCACTATGCATTTTGGATAGACAGGCAGTTATTGCCTTCAGATGTCCTTAAAGTTTGAAAATAACCTTTACTAAACCTGAACCCTCCCTAATTAAATACTAGAAACCGGGTTTCCCCCAATTTATCTATTTACTTTTTCCACAATCCACCAGCACATTAGATTGACGACTATAAAAGCAAAAAAAAAAGGATAAGTTAAAGTCAACAAACAGAACAAAAGCTTTGAAATGACTTTGTCCTGTAGGGCAGTGTTTCCCAACCAGGGTGCCACAAGTAATCATCATCAGGGGTGCTGTTATCAGGTTGTAGTGGGAAAAAAATAGATGGGTCAAATGCACAATATTCCAATCCAGTTTATTTATAAAGTACTATTAAAAACAACAACTTTGGTTGACCAAAGTGCTGTACAATAAAGACAATAAAAATACAATAAGAAGGTACAAGGTAGTGGCAAAAAACTCTAACCACTAAAGACTATTTACAGTAAAAATCAACATTTCATAATGAATTAAAGGCCAAAGAGAACAAGTGTGTCTTAAGACGAGACTTGAAAACAGGATGTGAATCAGTCTGTCTAATCCTCACGGTCGGACTGACTGACGTGTAAGTGAGGTGTTTTTCTTAGCAACCCCAGACACCATGGCTCATGAAGGGGCAACCACCCATGCTTTCCTATGAGTTGCTGCCTGATACTTGCCCCCTGCGCCTTAGGAACGAAAGGGAGGGGAGTGTAAACCCCCGGATGTCCGACTGTGAGGATACACACAGGGGCAGCTCATTCCAAAATTTAGGTCCAACTATATTGGTGTTTCTCAAACTGTGGTACATGTCAGGTGGTTCTCTGAAATGTTAGACTCATTTGTGCTTCACTGATGCGTATTTTTCTGGTTTAGACATGGTTTACACCTAGTTTATAAATTACTTACACTTAATTAGGCCTATTTAGACCAGATCTAGGCCTTGTGGTACTTTGGAAGGTGGAATCCTTTATGAGGTGGTACTTGGTATGAAAGGTTTGAAAACCACTGCCAACCTGTCAGAAATAGTGAGGGACATACAGTATGCAGCTATCCATCTCTTTAGATCGCTCTAGTCTAAAGCTAAGTTTGGTCAGGACTAACAGGAAATAAGATAAGACTTTATTGATATAACAATGGAGAAATTTACTTGATACACACAGAGGGGTGCAAATAGTGAGGTAATGTGTCATCAAAGAAGAAGATTGAATTGTATAAACATCTCTTATGTACAATGAATAAAATAACTAGGTTTGCTAAAACAAAAATCTCTAGAAAGCCCTCATCCAGCCCAAGAATTAAACTTGGGACCTCCTTGCCGTGAGGAGGAGGCGTCTTGATTCAGCTCAACGCAGTGCACCGTCGCTAAAGATTTCAAAAATGCGACACAAGCTCTTGACGTAATTTGAGTTTTACAAAATGAGAGCCATGTGTTGGATGGAGTTAACTTTGCTGGGGGCACTTGCTCCGCGACTGCAGCCAGCAAGCATATGAGTAATATCAATCTCTTCCTCTCTTTTCCATAAATCCAGTTTTATTGCAAATCCCTCCCTGTCTATTCTCAGACATGCCCCCAATGGCAGGTCCACGCGCACTGACGGCCGCGGATATTAGCACAGAGGCAAAAGTTAGTTCGAGGGCACGGGGCGTCACTGTAAGGTAATACTTTTCATCAGCCGAGGTGGAGAGTGAAAATTAGATCTGTCAGTATACTTTAATATCCCCCCATACTGTCCGGCTCGGGGCGGGACGGTGGGTAAAAGAAACCTGTTATTGTCTGGGCAGCCCCGGGACCGTCTCCATTTCTGTAATAGAGAGAGCGCCAAATGTGCAAGCGCTGAAGGACGGAATCTGAATGTGATTTAAAAAGAATGGTTTTATGATGTCCTTAGTGATTATGCAACATCTAGAGGGCATCTATGGACTGGACTGGAGAAGTACAGAGGTAAAAGACAAGAAAGTTCACTGTTAATACATGTTGGAAAGTAGGACTAAAGCTGTAAAGATGCTGACCCATTGACCTAATCGGTGGTAGGTCAATGGGTATAATCGTGGAGATGTCCACTTCTCAGTCCTCTATGCAGGATATCATTGATCATTCTACACTAACCCAAGCCCACAAAATCAAAGCGGATCCTTCTCATGTGCTTAACTCTCAGTACGAACTACTGTACCCTGTAGTTGAAGTCTAGGATGTTTCGATCTTAGTCCAAAGAGCATCATCAGCTTAATACAGACTTGAGCATGTTCATGGGTCTCTTAAGAGTAAACCAGAAGGAGGAGTCAACCTCTACGTCCCTCCTCTCTTGGAACTAAAGGTAGGAAAACATCTCAGCCTATTAAGTATGATCTTTATTAAGCTCATGACGATCTTAAACCTAAGATCGAAACATCCTACACTTCAACTACAGAGTACAGATGAAGACTGAAGAATCTTGCCTACTATGGCTATTTATAATGTAATAATGTGTTGTTCTCCAAATACTTTTTTACTCTTAGATATTATTTGGGTCTGTTTCTTCTTCAATTTCTTATATCCAACTATCTTATCACTCCTAGGTTGCTACTGCTATATTGCTAATTTCTCTGTAATTCTTGGGCCAATCCACATGAAACAAAAACTGTCACAAAGTTCAATGCCTTCTTGGTCAGCACATATGAACTAAGATCTAATTATTATTAAACATGTATGTAATATTGGCCAGTAGAAAGGACTTTCAGCCAGAAGAATAATATGGCAGGTTTGTGAATCCAATCACTATCAAATAATGATCAGAGAAAACATTTGTCAACTTTCTTTTTGGAAATTTCTTTCAAAAACTGTCTATTGGCGCTTTCTCCGACTGAAACAGATTTCTATGAGATGAACGCTAAACCGATGCAGCGTTCTTGAATGATAACAATTTTGTAGCATTGCAGCACCGACTCTGTCTCATCAAACACGCACATGTTTATAAATGCAGTAAACTCCCTGTTCCCTGCAGTTTGTAGTTACGGGCAGAGCTCCATGTGGTTGTAATGGGTCCCACGTTTTACCAGTGATTTCTGGGCTGATGGCTGTTTATTGTTCATTGCAGCTGATTGATCCAGGACAGCTGCCGCAGAGGAGCACATGAAGGAGCTCGGATGAGCTTTTGAGGCCATTGATTCCTGGTTCTGCTGACTCAGCTTCGTCTGAACCGAGAGTGATGAAACACTGTTGGTCAATCATTTTTTAGCATATAGGGACGCTAGATTATACAGAAGAGAGCACATAACTCCAGTGCTGAAGTCTCTCCACTGGCTTCGTCTTGAACAGTGGTTTTCTACTGGTGTGGCGCTGGGACCCATCAAGTCCAGAAGCAGCAAAGCAGACCCAGACCATCACTCTGCCACCCGTTTGACCGTGGACACGATGTTCTTTTTATCAAATGTTCTAGCGCGGTGTTTCCCAACCAGGGGTGCGGGGACCCTTGGGGGTGCGCGATAGCTTAGAAGGGAACACTTGGAATAATTTCAGATACAAATTAAGATCAAGTTTTAGTCATTCACTTTCTAACTAACCATCAAATCCATCGAGGCACGGGGTACTTGGAGGCCCAAGGGGTACGCAAGACAATAAAGGTTGGGAACCACTGATCTAGTATTTTTACACCAGATGCAACGGTCTGCAGATACGCCAAAAAGTTAGACTTTTGTCGCATCAGTCGCAGAACATCTCTCCAAATGTCTTCGGGATCATGAAGAAGTCTGTGTGACAAAAAAAATGGTCTTAATCAGAAACATCAGATCTGCAGCCCGTTGTATCTGGTGTCATCATGTCCACAGTCAAACATGGAAGTGGCAGAGTGATGGTCTGGGTCGACTTTGCTGCTTCTGGACTTGGACAACCTGCTGGAACAATGAATTCTGCTGTTTACAGGAAATCCTGAAGGTGAACATCCAACCATTTGTTTGAAAGCTCAAGCTCAAAGCTCTTTAATATGGCTGAGTTGAAAAAGTCAAGATGGGCCAACATTCTTCCCAGTGCCGTGATAA
>OMNZ01057269.1:46689-58615 GCA_900303255.1 Lesueurigobius sanzi | reverse complement strand
CAGACCATTCTCGCGACCGAAGCGGCCTGCTGCGACTAAATGCAATCGCAATCGATCGCCACTGAATTTTGTGCATGACATTCAGCTGCGACCGATAATCCAACTGCGATTCACACCTTTTCATGCGGTCAGTAGCGGTCGCCCGTGCAGATGGCCGTGCGCCAAAAGAGAGTGTTCGCACCTTCATATTTTGAGGCCGCAAACAATCGTATAGTGCTCGTGCGCCAATTGTGACAGGTCCTTTAATGATTGTCGAAGATCCGGTGGACTGCGAACTCGGGATTGAACAACAGCCATCGCCGTCGTGACGCCATGGGGCTTGGTGGCAGTGGCCTCTGCAGCTCTGGCTGGACACTTGTCTGGGAACCATCTGGCCCATCTGTCCATAGGAGTGGATCCCTTCCCCAATGCGGTTCTCCTCGAGGTTTCTCTGTTTTGTCCCACGTGGTTGTCGTGAGTTTTTCCTTGCCGCGGGGGATGGTAACCGACCTCTGAGATGACTCCTGTTGTGATATTGGGCGTTACAAAAACTTATTGATTGATGATTAATTGCTAGTATTTATTTTAATCGATTAAGCCGAAGATAGCGATTAATTGACCGGTTAATTCATGAACACCCCTAATACCTGATAGTATTTCATTTCAGTCTTGAGAAAAAGTTTTACTACTTCACTAATGACATTTTTGGAGTACCTGTAGGCTACATGAAGTCAAGGTCCTAGTTATTTTTAATGCTAAACTTGTTTCCAAACTTGAGATTTGGTAAAAAGCTGCTAAAAGTAAGACTAAAATGACTTGAATATTTCAGTTCATTGTGACTTTCCATTCACAGTGCTCTACTACTAATATTGTTTATTGAGTAGTAAATTAGCAGCTTTTTTTAAATACACTCTTGAAATTGTGGTACTTCATCACTTCATAATGGAGCGCAATGATTTCGTGCATTTAGCTCAATTATTTTGAAGAATTATTGAAGCTTCAGTTGCAACGAGTTTCAAAATGTTGAAGCCGAGCAGACTTCATTAAGGACTGAAATGTGTCGAGTTGAAAAGCTGAAAGTTTTAATGGCTGGCCCCGGAAGGTGAAATGAGTGCGCTGGATAGAGTTACATCAGACATGCAGTTAGTTAAAAAACTGTGTGGGTGTTATTGGCCAAATTACATTTCTAGCCCCATCTTTTCTTTTTCTGTTTACTTAAGCTCAAGTTTAGAAATATTTTTGAATTTGTTCATGTTCTGCAGAGCCCTCATCTTTTTTTTTTTTTTTTAATACATACTGATGATGTCTCCTTTCAGTTTTCTGGATAAGCCAGTATTAGAAACCAGGATACTGTTATTGAGATATTCCCACAGTATCCAAGATATTGGGTCATGTAAACAGAGTATCCTGGCTGCTGACGTACTGAGCATGTGCAAACTACAGAGACAAACATGGCAGCAATTTGTGCAGCCTTTATATCATCTAAACATAAACTAAACAGCACAGGTTACTTTGCAAAACAACAGTAGTTGACTCATCTGTGCTAATTTTGAACTAAACTGTCTCGCTTTGGGATAGATCTTGTCCCTGTGTTTAGAGAAATGGGTTAAAAGCAAAGTGTTAGCAACATTGTTTCGCTCCTGACCATATTTTTCCTTAGCCCCGTCCCGCTCAGGAGTCTAAATATCCAGGATACTGTTGTTTCGCATGTAAACAGGAACATGATTTTCCAGGTTTCTCTGAGCAGATAAACATCATATTCAGAATACTGCCATAACCAGGATACTCAAGTGCATGTAAACACACTCAATATTAGCTTTTCGATAACTTCCAGCACTGCTTATTAAAAGCTAAAACTAAGCAAGACAGAAGCATCCAGAAAACTGTACCTAATAACAAAGATACAACAGCTTGAAGCAGAAGCAGAACACATGAAAGCTACCGTATTAAAGAAGTATGACAATTATTTCAGTTGATTAAATATCAGGTTTTGTATTTTGCAATATAGTAAACACTAAATAACATGTAAATAAATATTAAAGCAGACATAATTGTAAAAATTGTAAATGCAGAAATAGTTGGGCACAAATAATGTGCAATTATCTGGAACAACTTCATTGTAAGCGCTAGCACTGCTCAATGGTATATACCAGTTTGAGGCTCCTGGGGTGTACCACCTAAAGCTCATAGTAGCTTATCCACTGTGTTTGTGTCCTTTCTCCTCAGGGTGGGATGATTGCTCTTCTGCTCTCTGTGCTGTGCCTGGTGCTCATCCTGTACACCAGGAGGCGCTGGTGCAAACGCCGCCGTATCCCTCAGCCGCAGAAGAGCGCGAGTGCAGAGGCAGCGAATGAGATCCACTACATTCCGTCGGTGCTGATGGGGGGACAGGCCCGCGAGAGCCTCAGGAACTCCCGAGGACAGGGGCCCAACTCCAGCGGGACACTCAGCATCAGGGAGACTCCCATTCTGGATGGCTACAAGTAGGCTCCACTGCACACAGGCATACTTATAATTATCTTGTTGTTCCATCATCACTATAATGCATCAATGAAGGAGTGCATCTTTAAGCCAGCCACGAGCACTAACATTACTGGTTGGTACAAGGAACTTATGAATACCCAGCATTATAATGACCTTTGGAGCTTTTCTCTTTACTGTCGACTTTGATAAACGTTGCCACAGCTCCATTGAGTCTCATGAGTCTCAAACTATGAAACATTTTGTACCATTACCACAGCAGTGGGTAATTCAAAACAACATATTTAAGCTGTGTAATGGTCAATGGTCCACGAAATGACATGCAAAAAGTCATGTCGCTAAAACCCATCAACCCTCCAACCACACGGACACACACAGTCTTTCAGATAACGTCTTGCCCAAGGACACAATGGTAAGTTAGTAGATCAGGCTCTGCTTGTGGTTCCTCAGACCAAGTGCAAACTTAGAGGAGACCGAGCTTTCTCTGTTGTTGGTCCCAGACTGTGGAATGACCTGCTCCTGCACATTAGGCAGACGGATTCAGACGGAGACAAATCTCACCTTAAGACACTTGTACTCCTTGGCGATTCACTAGTAATGAGTATTAACTTTTTAGATTTTCCTATTGTATTTCTATATTGTCTTGTTTTTAATAGTGCTTTATAACTGGATTGGGTGGTAACAGGGGATAAGAGAGCATGCACTACCATGATTTTCATTCTAAACAGAAGTCTCAGCATTCAGTACATGGTCAAAACAAATAACAATATAGAGTTGTCCCTCATTTGGCTTACATTACCATGCTATGACACCATCTGCATACCTTCAATAGGAATCGATCTACCATCTACCACAATTTTGGGGGTATTATTGTGTAAAACAAAGAGCTAACTTGCTTGACTACAAACAGCATAGAACACACTGACGCCAAATTCCACCGTAGAGGCTATGCACATGTTTCAACATTGAAAATTGAGTGGCAAATGAATGAATAACAACACAAATGTTGCTCCTTTTGCCATGATGGACTGCCCTGGTGTCTATGTTCTGACATCACATGCATAACCTCTATAGATTGGTGTGCCATGTTTACTTCTCACATGCTGAGGGTGTGATTGACTTGTGCTGTGTGGCAGGTATGAGTATGACATCACTGACCTGCGCCACCACCTGCAGAGGGAGTGTATGAACGGAGGGGAGGAGTTCTCCAGCCAGGTCACTCGCACCCTGGACTCTCTACAGGGCTGTAATGACAAGAACAACATGGACCTCACACCCGGTAACAACCTTTTATGTTCGATGTGCAGAGAGAGGAAAGAATGCCCTAACCTCTGGGACCCATGACTCAAGTGAAACAACACATATCGGAATCTTCGGAATCACCGTGCAATAATATTGGTAGAGTTACATTTACAAGTAATGTATACAATCAAAGGAGCTGCATAGCCATTTATAGATCGGTGAATACAATAGTTTGCATCTTAAAGCAGTAATTTAGTTTATAAGCCATCTAGTGGTCGCTGAGGGAACTGCACTGTCAGCTGTTTGAAAGACTGAAAAGGAGAAAAAATGTGCAGGTAGGATACACTGTTGCTAAAATATCTCAAAAATAGCCTACTGTGGCCTGTTTTTGAGACTCCAAACACAACATACTAAGGCTCTGTTCAGACTGCAGCTTGAAGTGCCACAAATCCGATTTATTTGCCCCTATGCGACCTGTATCTGATCTTTTTATGACAGTCTGAACAACGCAGATCCGATTTTTTCAAATCCGACCCAGGCCACTTGGATATGTGGTCCTAAATCCGATATGTATCAGATTTTTTCCTATGCGACTTCAATCTGAACGGCCAGGTCGCATTCATCCGACCTACGCGTCATTAAAACAACAGAAATACCATTCATTCTCCGTAGATGAGAGCGGGACAAAAACTACACGTGCATTTGTTTTGATGAAGTTAGCGATGCTCACCTCATTAAAGCAGGTCTCCACAGCGACATGTTTCTCAGACATTGCTGAAACTGCTCCAAAAGAGGCCAAAGTCCAAAACTACTGTCTCTCTTCCTCTTAAAATTAAGTTATAAAGGTGTTTTCTCCGTTGTCTTCTCACAACAACTTTAGCATCCATATCTGCGATGATGCACACCTTTTTTTTTTTCTTCCCCTCTGTGCAGTACTTCAAACCAAACAAGTGCCGCTACCGCCCTCTACTGCGCCTACGCGTCGCATACAAGCCACATCCCGTTCACACAGTACAAACAACACGCTGTTGTGGCATATTTCTTATGCCACAAACATAGTATAGTCACCTGCTGTTGTCAAATAGGCTAGAATTACTCATAGGAACCTATAGATACAGTACTAAAGCATCATAAAGTAAATCTGTCAGTGTAGGTTCTCAGTCGTACAGGAGGATTCTTCAGTCTCCATTTATACTCTGTAGTTGAAGTGTCGGACGTTTCGATCCGTTAGTCCAAAGATCTCCCTCAGTGAATAAAGACTTAAACAGGCTTGCAAACCAGAAGGAGGACCTCTAAGTCCTCTCGTGGTACTAATGGTTGGAAAACATCTTAGCCTGTTCATACTTAATATGGCTCGTTACCTCTCTATTGTCTCACCCTGGGCTAAACCAGTATGTTGTTATAGACTGAATCCAACTTAAACCTACTGTAAGTCCTCCATTGCAATTCATGGATGGATTCTCTTTTTTAACAAATATGGCCTCTTTACACCTCTCTCAAACCATCTACTAATAAAATAACAACCATTTACTAACAAAGACCAAAGTAAATCTATGTTCTTTCGAGCTAATTTATTCTTCATTTGCCAATAGACAGCCTCATTAGTGGAAGAGGATGCCCATTGTTTCACTATTAAGCCAACAGACAATTTGTTAATACTGATAACCAGAATTTTTTGACAGAACAATCGGCAATGAAACTACTAACTATTCAGCCTACTTTGCGGTTGTTACCCTTCATTTAGATTTTGAGACGTTTGATTTTATTTCCATGTCTCTGAATAATTGGTATAAAAAACTAGCACATCAGGCTACCTTGGATACAAATGCGTTTTTAAATCCTCTTAATTACTCTGTGTTGATACCTGTGGGTTTTATGTTTCAGACTATTTCTCTTACACGCTACGATCAAAAGCTTTTCCCTCCGCCAGCTTTTCATAGTAGTAGTAGTCGAAGTATACAGTTAATAATTAAGCTATGGTGGAGTTTAGCGTGGCCCTGTTGGGATTTAGTCTATGAAGTGGAGCAGTTCTGAAGCAGGCGCCCCCCTGAATCTGAATGAGCGGCTGCTTCTCGGCTGTGCATTACTGCCAGATCAGTTATGATGACAGAGCGCTCACTCCGCGCTCCTCTAACGCGCGACAGCCCCGCCTCACGGAGCAGTAATCCTGGGCATTATGCATTTAAGATAGAGGGGAGCTGTTAGTGCAATGGACTGGAAAAAAAATGTAGAACGCGGGCGCCGGGCTATGCATAGAATATTCATAAACACAAACACTGCAGAGGTCAGTCAGTAATTTGTATTAAACCAGCAAGATGTCATTCGCGATTCCCCCTGACCTTTTTCATAGATGCATAGAATCATGCATTGTTTATTCATTTGGCACACCTTATCTGGTGGAAAGAGTCATTTATTATGTTTGGGAAGTGAAAGCCTGCATTATAATTATTTCTTCATTATCTGACTCTTTGTTACTTGAGTCTCTCCGTAACCTCTAAAAAGTAACAGCAGCAACAACAATTTTGCAGTTTTTCTATTATAAAAGTGACGATAACTTGGAGAAAGGAGCTGATTAGGCTTCGAACGAACGAACAAACAAAACAAAAAAATCATTTATGGGAAAAGTAAAACTTTTGGAAGCCAGTTACGAAACTTTCTCTATTGTTGCCGTTGTCTGTGAAAGATGGAAGGCAGACAATGCGAGACAAAGATAATGTATTTATCAATCTATGACAATATCCTGTTGCAAACTACAATCTATTTTCACTTAGGTGAAACTAAAATGTAACTTTATTTTCACATTTCCTGTTCAAATCCACTGTACCAGATTTCCATCTTTCTCAACAGTGACAGAGGCAGTAAGGTGAATTTTTAGGTGGGCGATATTAGACCGTCTTACGATCTCTAGGGCTCACGATCTGTCTGATGAGATCGTTTCATCAGGATCCAAAGCACTTCTCCTAGGGCCTGAACTTTCAGCAGCACAATGACGGACTCTGATGTGAGTGCACTCATTTGGCTACGAGCCTCTCCTCTCCCATGCGTATTTATTTACGTTGCATAAAGCTGTGAAATGGACCAGACTCCTCAATTAAAAGGATGAGACTTTTCTGCCTCTAATGCAGCGGGATTTCAATGACTTCCCCCCCGCGAGCCGCTGCTGTGAGCCGATCTACCATGTTTATTTACCTGACACACGTGCAAAGGAGCGAGCCGCCATTGTGTCCTTCGTCCTTGCTGTAGGCTACTGTCCCCGATGCGTCCTTCTCATTTCTCTAAGTCTCACGAGTGCGCTGTCTGTCCATGTCTTTGAAAATCCAACTTGTTCAAAACAACGGTAAAAGTATTAACTGATAATAACTAAGTGCTTCCTGTTTCACTCTTTCAAACTTACGGTTTTACTCTTTCACTTACTTTTTGTTTTACTCAGGAGTTTTAATGCCTTTTTTAGTTTGCAATACAGACCTACCTTTCTTATTACTGTGTTGATTATTACATCAACATCATCATTACAACTTGAATAAATAAGTGTAGCCTACATAGTCTTCTTTAGTGTGTCACTTAAGTTCTATTTATCATCTTAACAAATCGTGATAAAATTGAAATTGTGATTTTATAATTCAAAAATTGTGATATTGTACATGTATTTTCTCCATGTCGCCCACCCCCTACACACACATCACGATTCTGTACGGGCAAACATTCATGTATTCACGGTTTAAATTGTTGAGATGAGTTTATTGGCTGCCAGTGCACATTTCTGCACATCAACGCATTCTTCTGGATTAAAATGCTTCTCCTACAACAGAATAGTTCATGTACTTTAGGGACTTCAGGCCAAGACACTGCAGGTGAATAGGCTGGAATTCAATCGAATATGAAACTTTTGCTGTATATAACAGACATAAATATGAGAAATAATGCATTGAAAGTTTTCTATCATTTTATGTTTTCATAAAACAGGTTTTTATGCATAAAAATTGTCAAAATTGCCAATGTTTTTGGCTATGAAATCTAAATAATGAATAGAGCCAGGTTTAAGTGTATGTTTTATTTTGTTGATATAATGGTTACAAAGATTTGCTCAGATGGGATTTTGGATATCTTGTTTAGTTTTTTTTAATAAAGTAGTTATTGGTGAATAAGTCTATAAAAATCTTTTTCCTTGCTTTTTGGGGTTCAAATCTCAATAAACCATGCTAGGAATTAAATATTGAGAAAACCCTTCCAAACAAACCTTCAGAATATTGTTAATTACAAGACTGGAAAGTTTGGAGTGCAGATGTTGTCCCCACAATGTGAGAAAACTGCATTTTGAGAAAATGATCATTGAAGTTACATATTTCCCATATAGTTCTATTGAGGTTGAATCTTACAATAATTACATGCCATATTGTAAAGATTGGGTCATTGATATGTTTCCAGGTGAAAGTTTATTTGTAAAAAATAATAAACTGGTCCAAAACCTGAAAATTGAAAAAAAGAGAGTTTTGCCTGCAGTGACTGCCCTTAACTGTGGTTAATGTGCCCCCAAATCCTCTTCTAAATGTAGACTCTTATTAAGCACTATTGTCCTTGAGTGAAAAGTACCCTAATGTTTGTTGAATTTGGATTATATTTGCTTTACTCCTCCACTTACTTCCAATTCTTATTTCTACTTGCAATTTATTTCAGCGGATTTTCCTTCCTGTGACTATTGTATTTGTGTGTGTAGTGAGCGACAACACAAAGCTGGCTCTGATGAACAAATACAAGGACAACATCATCGCCACGAGCCCCATTGACAGCAATCACCAACAGAACACTCTGCTTCCCCACAACACCTCCACCAGCCAGCGCAAGAGGCTCTCCAGCAACACCAGAGGTCAGTCGTACAGGAACACGCCATGTTCAAGCATGTAGTATTTGAGAAAGATTAGTCATGCTGTGTTACTTTTCCTCTAGAAATGACTATCTTTCTTTCTTTATTTGAGCAGTTGGGTTATCACCAAAACAAAATATCCAGTAATAGAAAAAAACAACACCAAAATGCCCAAAAGCAAGACACTTATTTATGCCTACCCCTGAATTACTTACACTGACTACTGTTTACATTCAGTAACATAAATTGCATCAGTACCTTTCAAGCAGATTACTACATATATAATACATATGTACAAATATACACTCATCATATATAGATAATCTTCATTCCAATCTAAGTAAACATAATTACTAATAAATGTTATTTATGTGCATCACCCCTACCCAGGCAAGTACACACTCTGTGTAACCTTTCAATAAACCTTTCAATATATATATGTATTAGTGCATACATTCTGGTCTCTGTATGCCCCATTTATTCCTAAGCAACACAAGTATAATAGTTCCTCGACACATGTACAATAAAAGGGAACATCTTAATAATTATTGTTTTTCAGTCCTATCTGTTGATTGTAATGCTGCCACAGGCACTGCCTCATTTATCCCTATCATTATTACCTTCATAAGCAATTGAATTTCAGATTGAGTTTTCAAAGTGCTAAATTGTATTACTAGCATCACATTTGAAGACACAAGAAATGTCAAAGTAAAAACCTTGAGTAAACCTTGCTGCCCTGTGGGGATGTCTGATCCTTATGAGACTTATTAAAGATTTGCACTGTTTTTATACCCATTTTACAGGCTCTCCAAACTTTTTTTGTAATTGAGATTGCACTGGTATGAGCAAAACTAGGACAACATTTTGAATTTCTAAATTTGGGGATAGCAAATGCAATCCAGTGCAATAATTGACACAGAAACTAGTAACGTGAACTAATCAATTAGGAAGAAATATTCTCAGAATTTATTTTAACGTATTGCTTGTGAATTGAGCTTCTAGTACCCTTTCATTTTGCAGGTGCAGTGATCAATGGTTAGGAGCACAAATCCTTCATGACCGCACATTCATCTCACACGGCTGAATAACAGGCCAGAAATCACAGCAAGTCGCTGAATGCCACCACACAGTTTTAATCACTGACAACAGCGAATGCCCTTTGCAAACTCCCAAGGACCAGCAGCCATTTTCAACTCTTTAGACAGGGGTTATCAATAGGACAGCCATGCGGGAGTTATTGCAAAACGTGTAGGTTATTTTAGGGCACAGAAGACAACGAGTAATGCATATGATGCAGGCTTTATGCAGCAGAGCTTAGTTTCACTGCACGACTCCACACAAAGAACAGGAACAGATAAAACGGCACAATGTTCCCCAATTATCCTAAACAAAGGAAAAGTACCCGTGACATTTTCAAAATGTCATTTTGGAAATTTACAGTTCACGTCATACCATGGTTCTTCCTGCTCCACTTTGCCTGCCCACAAAGTTATATTCCACTCAGTAAATGTGTCTTTTGCAAAGAAATGTTGTTTTGCTGCATTGACATGTCCATTGTCATTTTATGTGTAACATCAGCCATTTTAAAGAAGAGCCAATATTATAATTGTTTCAGGAGACCAAACAGTTTAACACATTGGATTTTATTGAATATATCTTTTCTGTATTTGAAGATTATGCCCAGATTTAATTACTCATTCAACAAAAAGCACCTTTCTTAAACGGCTGTGAAGGTCCTGACAAGCGCATACACTTCCTGTTCCACATTATTGGCTCCTAGTTTGACCACACACAAAACCTCCTGGAAGGCTTATGATCGTGGCTCTTTATTCACCTCCATTCACAACCAAACATGACTCTTAAGCAACTTTGTCCTTGTAGAAAATTGACCAGTGTAAGACCCTTTGCCCCCTTTTAGTGCCGGCCCTGCAATAGCTGTTCAAATAAATGAAACTCTGAACTCCTGCTCTTTTATTAAAAAAACAAAAGTTGAAGTCTAAACAGCTCACAGTATGCTGCACATGAAGCTCCTGGCCGCTCCAAATGAATTATGAGTGGGAGTGGGATATTAAAAATGCATGTTTGTCTGAATGGCAAGCGGCAGGACAGTGGTTGCCTTTTTGAGTTGTTTTTTTGTGCGTGAGACTAAAGTTATTCAGACATTGCAGCTGTGTCACTGGTGTGAAGACCTTTGACTTTTCTTTTTCATGGCACTGCAGTAGATTTCTTTGTGTGTGAGCTTTTAAAATATCACACTTATCAGGTGGTCTCCAATGAAAGTGCACTGGCAGATAATCAGGTCCACAACCCGAGGAAGTGCTTGATTAGTGATGGATGGTAAAAATTGGTTCAGGGGAGTCCCTAACAAACAAGTTTGAATGATATTTTGGGTAAATATTAGGATCCTTTTTCAGGGTTCCCGCGGGGTCTTAACAAGTCTTAACCCTTTAACCGCCAAAGTTGCCAAAATGCACCCAGTGTTATTTTGTTTGCGTTACTTTGGCGCCTGCCATTAGGTCAAGAGCCATCTGAACAAACAACACATTATTTAAAAAAAATAACAATGGATATCAGAAATAAAGTGGGTGAACGTTTAGGTCTAACTTGGAGATGTGAGAGGAACTGGTAAAACATTTATCTGTTGTTCTCTATGGCTAAAATACATCTGGCAGTTAAAGGGTTAAAAGCATTGAATTTAAGATTTTGGAAATAATACCTTAAAAATACTTGAAAAGTCTTGAATTTTGCAGTATGTCACTTCTCTGTATCGCATTCTCCTCAAAAGTTTCATTTGTCAACCACTATTATTTTGAATAAATAACCTAAATAAAGAGTGGCGGAACCAATAATTGAGAACGCAAAGCAGCCCCAGGTCCAAACACGTCACATTGCTACACCACTACAACACAGACACAACCAGGCGTGTGCTGGGACATTATTTCGGGCCGGGAGTTTTATATCTTTGACCGGCCCATTAGCTATCTATTTAGCTCAAGGGCTAGGGCTCTTACCTTACAGGTATGAGGTAGTGGGATTGATTCCCTGCGATGTTTCTTTTTTAACATGGGCCACACACATGATCTGGGCCTGATGTCTCTCCAGTCAGCAGAGCCAGTAATACAAAATACAGTAAATGTAGGTTCTTAGTTTTACACATGGCTAATGTTTGTTCAGCTCCTGGCTTTTCTTTGTCCACTTCACACCAACACCCTGCTGTTTCCGGTGTTTGGACCGTACCAACTTGCGCTAACCCAGAGGGGTGTTCTACACCCAATGGGATTTCAAACACATGAGGCGAAAGTAATTTCTGTCTCTGTCATTATTTTTTATAGACCTACAACATCACGACTGAGAGAGTGTGTT
>OMNZ01057259.1:34891-45688 GCA_900303255.1 Lesueurigobius sanzi | reverse complement strand
CAGGTTTAGACCTTCGTTAGACCTGGTTTAGTCTGGATTTAGACCTGGTTTAGTCCTGATTTAGTCTTGGTTTAGTCCTGGTTTAACCCTGGTTTAGTCCGGATTTAGACCTGGTTTAGTCCGGATTTAGTCCTGGTTTTGTCCAGATTTAGCCCTGGTTTAGTCCAGATTTAGCCCTGGTTTAGTCCAGATTTAGTCCTGGTTTAGTCCAGATTTAGTGGTGTAAGTAATAAAGTAAACTCTTGGGAGTTATACTGAGTGCAGATTTTGTTTCTTGTTTTTTTAAGTCCAGATTTAGACCTGTTCTAGACCTGATTTATATCAGGTTTAGACCTTCGTTAGACCTGGTTTAGTCTGGATTTAGACCTGGTTTAGTCCTGATTTAGCCTTGGTTTAGTCCTGGTTTAACCCTGGTTTAGTCCTGGTTTATTCCAGATTTAGTGGTAAGTAATAAAGTAAACTCTTGGGAGTTATACTGAGTATTTAGACCTGTTCTACAGAAGTAGGAATTCGATCTGATACTTTTACTGAAGTAAATGCTTGGTCCTGGATCTGCACTTTTACTTAAGTAAGAATATTCAGTACTTCTTCCAGCCCTGGTAACGAGTCAGTGTCTCCATTGTGAGATCAATAAAGTCTTATTGAACTACTCCCCTCTTGAATCAGAAGCAGACACGCTAAAGATCACTTTTTTGTTTTATTTTCCACAAAAATAAATATAAATTGATCCAACTCAAACACGTTCAAAGGAATGAGAGACAAAAGTATAAAATAGATATCGGAAGAAAGTGTAGATAAAAAGAGGCCTAACTTTGCAACATTCTATCAAAGACACATGACTGTGATTGAAGTTGATACTCAAAATCTGAAGAGAGAGAAGCATTTAAATTGAACTTTTCCTCTTCCTCATTTGCATTCGGTCACACTGGCCTCTTCCTAAGGCCTAAGGGCAGTCCTGGCTTTGTCCAGGATGTCCTTCCTGATACTTGAGTAATTTGGATTAGCAGCCAGAACCTGAGAAGAGGGAGAAAAGAGAAAGAACATTAAACATTGTCTTTTTCCATTTTTTCAAACAAGAAATATCAAAAATAACTCGCCTTGTGACACACATCGATTGCATCAACGTGCCTCTTCGCTTTTAGGTAGTTGAAAGCCAGCTTGTACCCTAGATGGGAAAAAAATGTAATCAAATAGAAGTTGTATCCTTGGGCAAGTGTATCTTCTCTACTTTGAAATTATGATTTGCATACCAATGGTGGGATTAGTGCAATTTCCATATTTCCACGCGTGTTCGTAGTTGAGCGCCGCATCGCAGAATGACTGCTCCTTTTCCATTATGAGGCCCAGATATTCATAGGCTTTACAGCAAGACTGGAGAGAAAGGAACATGTACAGTATATACTGTAACTATATATAACCCATTGTAGTGCAAAAGGTGGGGACAGGTTTGATGCTCACGTAAGTTAGTTTGGAGAAGCTTACAGGAGCCTGGGAGCAGCATGGCGTGTACAATGGGTTGATAATAGTCATCGTGAAATTGTAGTTTTGCTTTTGAATTTTTTGTAAAACTTGTTAAATGTGTATTTTTATTGCATTATGGAGCACCACATGACAAGCCCCTCCCTGGTGGCTTCGAAAATTCCATTTAGCAATTCTATTGACATTTCGAGAAAATGAATACTAAATGTTTAAAAGAACGATAACAGATAATCAGCAATGTGGTGACTTACGGACATAAAACACACAATAATAAATTCTAGTTTTATCCAAAATGTTATTATACCAAAAAGTTATGAAAGCAAGTATTTAGTATTTTCCTTCCTGTAACATATCCGCGCTATGATCAGCAGTTAGCACGTACCTCTGTTGTGCTTTTAAACTCTTAATATTTACATTTTTTTTAAAAGTCTATGGTGATTTTCAATGGGATTGTTAGGCTGGACTGTAGCACTCCATTGTAGGGCAGCTATTCCCAAACTTGAGTGTCTCGGCCCCTTCATACTTTCATACTTACCCCCAAAGAAAGGAATCCACTCTATTTGAAAGCAAATATAATGGTTTTCCTCATGCATTCATAAAAGACAAGGAAACACTGACAACCAGCTCAATTATAGCCAAATTCAATTTAAATTGAACTAACATTCATCCGTGTGATTTGTGGACAACCTTTGGAGGCCCCCTTGCAGCACCTCTGACCCCAGACCCCAGTGCTGTAAGGTCATCGAGTACAGCACAGATATTTCAATTATTTTGGATCATAATAAACATTAATAAAATATGTCTGAAAACTTAGTGAACTTTCTGTCCTTTCCGCTGGGAGGATATTAAAACATATCAAGGCGTGAACAAAGGTCTGAGCCAACATAAACGACGCGTATGCCTTACATGGCACCCACTTTTTCAATGAGATTTTACAAGCAACTTTACAACACACTTATGACCACTGCATGCACTTGAAACAATATTTAGCTTTCAAATATACTGAACCTAAAAACACATTGGCATCGAATGTTTAAGATATACAGTATGTGGCTGGCAGAACACAAAGGTATTGTGTGTAACGTAATGTAACTATAGTTTGGGTTTTAAAATGCAGTGTATTTCAACTATTCTCTCGACTCTTTTCAAAGTTGAATTAAATCTAGACACAGCTTGTGGCTTTTTCAGCTTTTCATACATTTTAAATTGCATTGTCCTGAGTTGGTCATTTCATGTCTTTGCATTCAAAATTAGGAGGTAAACAGGCATCTAGTGTGTAATCTTAGCCACCATGAGACCAGTTTGCATGGAAGTATTATACAATAGATTGGAAAACATATATACATGTTAGAAAAACAAATTAAAGAGGCTATACCTGATTTTTTTTCCTAGTACTGGAATGGAATTAGTTTTTTCCTTTTTTAGTCTTTTGCAAACTCATTCCTGGAAATCTAAATATAATGCATTCATTGTCAATTTCATTTACAGGCTAGTTTTCTTGCATTTCTGTGACTATGACCCCAAAAAGTGACCCCGCCAGTTGTGAAATGTGCTGATAAACTCATCTCTAAGAAGAAACACGTTTTCAGAAATTTGTTAGGAAAGTTAGGAATGAGTTTGGACCACAACTATCAATTTATTTTACTCGCTCCCTCTTCCATTATTTGTAATTTAAAAAACTATTTAAAAATCAGGTATAGTGCCTCTAAAATTCTTCAACAATTTGGCTGGTAATTCATAAAATGTCCAATGAGCACCAGGGGAAGAATCCCGTAACAGCTGTAATATACTGACATCATTCACACTAACGATGGAGCGAAGACGACAGTATAAACGGCTAGACTGCTACAGGGATCACGTGTTTCAGAACATGTTTGTGGAGGTCTAAACTACAGCAGGTTTTCTAAAGGCTGATCCAATGGAGAGAGAATATCTGAATAATTGCAGCAATTCAGGGCACCCCATATTTATTACTAATCATAGCCATGCTCTTGTTTTGATTGGAGGGTTGGTTGAACTACGAGAGCTGGTCTGTGTGTGAGTATCATGTGTATGTGTATGTGTGATATCATTTAATTATTTCTTTCTTAATTATTAATTCTTTTTTCTGTCCGGTTGTTGTTACTGTATCTTGGTTAATGTAATGCATGCTGCCAAGTTTTGTTATCAAATCAGAGGATAAACAATGTCTGATTTCCTAATTGCAACCATTCAACCTGATAAGACAGGGCTGAGCCAGGTGATGATTGCCTTTATTTTTTCCTCAACAGATTCTGGTACTTCGGACCATGTTGATCAAAACAAGCTTTTGAAATTTGTCCAGAATCCAAGATGGCCGCCAAAAATCCAAGATGGCCACCAGGATACCTAAAAGTGGTCCTAAGGGGGCGGAAATTGTATAAAGATCTGTTTTTTTTGGCCGGATTTGGTGATTTATGGTGAGAGAAATAATATTCTGTGGCTTAAAAATCATAACCGGGCATTTTTATTGAGCAAATCCAAGATGGCTGCTAGGCATGGTCCCCTGAAAGTGACATATCTCCTGTTGTAGAAGGACTATGGCCATAATTATAGTGTCTATTAATAGGTTTTCATAATCAAGGAATCCATGCGCAAAAGCTTATTTTGATCAGTATGGTCCGAAGTGCCAGAATCTGTTGAGACAACCTTGACAGGAAAAAAAGGCAATTATTACCTGGCTCAGCCCTGTCTACGAGGGATCCAGGCAATACCTGTATACATATTTATCTCTACAAAAAGCAAAAGTACAAAAAGAGGCGTGCACACCGTATCCTACTCTAGTTTTGCGATTCATTTTACAACCTTTGCCTGAGCCGTCTGTTACATTGCGTGCGGTATGGCCTATTAAAACTCATTCAAATGGATCTATTTTGCGGACCTTGTTGCGGTGGAGGCATCTCTTCAGCAGCTCCGTGGCCATGTCGAACTTCCCCGAGTGGATGTATATATCCGCCAGCAGCAGCCAGCTCTTCTCGAACTCGTCGGCGTCCTCGATGATCCAGTTCATTTTGGAAATGCGCTTGAGCTGGGTCCGGGCTCGGGGAGTCTGCTTCAGCATCATGTAGGCAGTGGCCAAAGCCAGCAGCGCGGGCACATGGTCTTTCTGAGGGAAGAGAAGGGTTAAGAATGAACAGTATGACCTTTGTGTGCATCGGTATAGAAGAAAGTGTTTATTATTTGTTTCATAATGTATGCAAGCTCTGTAAACCATTAAGGGCGAGACACTGCAGATGGGAAACAATGGAGTGATATAAATTTGAAACTTTTTTTGTACTGTATACGACTGACATGAATATGAGAAATAAATGTATTTCAAGTTTGAATCATGTTTTCATGTAAAAAAAATCGTACAATCTGATAACACCAAGTAATTAAGAGTCCGGGGCCAATGTCAAAGTTGTTTGCCCAGGACCAATGTGACAGCCAGCCAATCAGGGGTGAACAATTGAGATGTCATGACAAAAATTAAGTTTAGGAACAGGGAACTGCTGTAATTTTAAATAGATCTAAGTTGGTTTATCTGAAAATATACCTAACCCTAAACCTAGCCCTACCCTTAAAGATTTCCCTGTTGACATCTCATGTTTTCAAAGCAGACTGTTCCTCCCGAGCAGACTATCTAGCACAACTGACCCCTGATTGGCTGGCTGTAACATTGGTCCTGGGACTCTTAATTATTTGGCGATATCAGATCCTGCTAAAAATTTTACACGTTACACATTTTATGTGTAAAAATGGCCGAAACTAAATCTAAATACTGGATACATTTTATGGTTTTATTTTGTTGATATAGTTGCAAAGATCTTTGCAGAGGGGTTTTTGGATATTATGTGTAATTTTTGTAAATAATTAGTGAATAAATCTGTAAAAAGGAAAACGTCCTCTGAAAAAACCTATAAAATATTGCTGACTGGAAAGTTTGGTGTCTGTAGGACAGGGATCTCCAACCAGTAGCTCGGCCGGTCCTTTCCAAGTAGCTCGCCAAAGGCTTTTCACATTTCTACATATGCTTGATGAGTCAAATTGTAGATGCACTTCTTTGTTTTGAACAAAATATCTCCAAACATTCAGGTGAATACAGCAAAGTATAAAGCTACAGTTATTTTCTTTTATTGTGTTGAATTATCATCTTGGCTCCTATAAACCTAGTTATACTGTATGTATTTTTTTAAAGCATAAGTAGCTCACTGCTATTTTTGTTATGCAAAAGTAGCTCTCGATGTAAAAAAGGTTGGAGACCCCTGCTGTAGGAGCTACTAAAATGGAAATGCCACAATGTGAGAAAAATGCATTTTGTGAAAATGGTCAATTGAAGTTACAATTTCCCATCGCTTTATTGAGAAACGTGAATCAAGACAAAATTGGTCTAAAATCTGGAAATTGAACAAATTGAGTTTTGCCTAGTGTCTCCCCTTGAAAGCTAACACTATTTACATAAAGTCCATCTGGAGTTGACCCACCTCACTGTTGGCGATCTCTGTGAACACATTCAGAGCCTTCTCCATGTTGGCCTTCTGCTTGGTGGCTAACAGACAGTAGTTCTCCAGGATGCGGAGCTGCAGCTGTCCCCCTGAGGTCTGAGGCCTCAAGTCTTTCAACAGCTTCTCCGCTGTCCTCACGGCGAGCTGGTCGGACTCCTGCTTCTCTGTGGAGTTGCTAGAAAACAATGCACTAAGTTAATTAGTGAAGGCTTTGGCTTGGTAGAAATCAAAAATAAGTTTCTTTTTAAATAAATGGTTGAAATGGGGATTGGGTGCAAAGCCCAGGTGAGATAATGTAAATCCTGTGGGTAGGCTATGAAGGAATCAAAATACCTGAAGGTAATTTCATTTGGTAATATTCATTTTTCGTGTCAGAACCCTGCTTTTTTTCCAAGGCACATCTGACACTTCCACAAGGCTGGTTGAAAATCACAGGACTGACATGAGTGGTTAAATAACACTGGACAACAGTATCCTGTTCCTACCCCATCTCTTCATCCAGATTAGCGAACACCTCTCCGCCCATAGTGGCGTTATCTGGGTTGAGGCAGATCTCGATCATGTTGTAGGCTGCGTTCTGACCCCAGTCATTGTCCTTGCGGGCCTTGTTGAAGTGGCGCAGAGCGTTGTTGGACTCCCCTGTGTACCTGGACATACAGCACAGTGTCACACAGAGCTTGGAGAGGCGGCACAGACGTGAGGCCGACGGGCGCACCACAGATAGAGGCCTTTGCAGTAGTTAAAGCCAGGGTCCTGCTTGGTCCTGGGACAGTGTTTTTCAGCCAGCTCCAGAAATCGGGGAATCTCCTCCAGTTTACCCGCTCGTCTCATTAGGTCCACCAGATGGAACATCGCCAGA
This sequence comes from Lesueurigobius sanzi, assembly GCA_900303255.1. Classification (NCBI taxonomy): domain Eukaryota; kingdom Metazoa; phylum Chordata; class Actinopteri; order Gobiiformes; family Gobiidae; genus Lesueurigobius; species Lesueurigobius sanzi. Next base: position 38,848 of record OMNZ01057259.1, on the reverse strand, counting down.
TAGTTGTCTGAGAAGTGCCACATTTGAGAGCGTACAAATTTAGTTGCCACTTCATTTGAAAACCTGTCATATGAACTTTAAGGCGAGACACTGCAGGCAAAACTATCTTTTTTAAATTTCAAGGTTTAGGCTATTTTGCACATAGAAAGAGATAAATTACCTAATCTTTATAATAAGGAGTGTCGTTGTAGCACTGATTCAACCTTTCTCCATAGAACTACAGGGGAAATATAGGGATATTGTTAATATTTATTTGCATGTGCGAGATTGTAACTTCAATGACCATCTCAAAAGCATTGTGCAAGTGATGACAACTATCCACTTTAGTAGTTCCTGCAGACTCCAAACTTTCCAGTCTTGTACTAAACAATATTTTGAAGGTTTGATTTGAGGGATTTTTCAATAATTAATTCCTACCCCCAAAAAACAAGGCAAAATTAGAATTTTTACAGATTTATTCACTAATAACTATTAGTATTTTTTTTTTCTTTTACTTTTTATTTTGTTATTTTAAAATTATGAACACAACAGTTCAAAAATTAAACATGATATCCAAAATTCTTTGTAACCAATACATCAACAAAATAAAATCATAACTTTAAACCTGGCTCTATTCATAATAGAGATATACATGCGTTTACTGTGTAAAGCCCAGGTGTAGAGGCTGAATGCGCTAGCCATTAGCGGTAGCATGCTAATGGTTTTAGCACTCTAAACACGGACTCTGACAGAGGCTCTGTTGAAACTACAAACAGTAAAAATCACAGAGAAAGGTGGTCTGTTACCTCTTCAATGTGTTCATTTAGTCTCAGGAGTGGAAATAGATCTTTGGTCTCTGTGGGAGCCTCCTGCTCCTTGAGTCCTGGCTGCTGTCACTAGCTCAGTCTTTGCTTTGTAAACATAGCAATGGCTGTTTGTTTACCCAGCCCATGTGCTCTCTGGGGCCGTCTATTTGCCTGTTAGCATTCATCACAATGACATACAAATACTGTGGTCAATCAGTTGACTATTATTTACCTCCTCCTGAGTGAATAGTGATACTGTATTACTGATCGTTGTAGTGATGGCATAGTATTGTAGTGTGGTAATTCAACTTTAGGCAAGAAGATGGCAGCCACAGCTATGCATGACGTCACTGGAAACCCATGTATAGGTAATTTTGGCCATTTTACACAGAAAAAGGCCTTAATTTTATATGAAATCATAAAATGACAGCAACTTGCAATACATGTTTTCTGTATATTTCTGTCAGATATACAGTATATTGATATCACTCAATTTAAATGTTTTCCCTTTTCACCTGCAGTGTCTGGCCTTAAACCCTCAGCCATACCTGGTTTGCGCTCCAGGAGTTGCCTGTAGTGGAACACAGCCTTTTCGTAATCCTGCTTCCTGGACATGAGGTTGGCCATCATCTGTGGAGAAAGTCACATTACCGATGACTCATTTGTCCGGGGCGAGGTCACGGCTGGATTGGAAACAGCACACGGCCACGTGACGTACCAGCGTTGCGTCTTCATTGAACTGGTCATTCATCAAAATAACGTTACATTGCTCTTGGCAGGAGTCGACGTCGTCAAGCGTTAGGTACAAGCGCGCCAGCTCCAGCATCACCTACAAAAACAGACACAGCAGAGCACTAGCTAGAGACAGGCTATAGCAAACATACAGGACACTGTATCCAAACATGGGCCAAATCAGGTCTACAACAGGACAACGCCATGAGGTCTAATTTAGTTTTACTCTTTTGACAGAACTGCAATTTAGTTTTGGTCAAAATTTAGTGAGACTAGACTAAATCTAGAATCAATTTTGTTATTCTATATAATCATATTTAATCAAGGTCCACAGCTTCATGGAGCTTCTCCCACATGAACAAAGAACAGAAGTGTACATTTGGCAGTGAATTGAAATGATACTAGCTGACACTTTCAAACTGCCACTAAAGTTCAAATGTTTTTAGTTCCTTTTATTCCAAGTTTTTATTATTCAATGGAAATATCTAGAGATTTTAGTCAACAAAAATGTTACTTTGGTTAAAATTAAACAAGACAAAATATAGTAAGTCTCCTTAAAAACCCTGTAGCAGCTACCATAGTTTAAAAGTAGCTGATTTTTTCTATTAAAAACTCGATTCATGATTTGTTTTTTTTTGCCCCATTTAAAACAAAATAACTGCTCCCTGAAAATATTTCCAAAATATATATTTATATATATATATATATTATATCCACTAAACCTCACTGTCCTCCTACAGAGGACAATACAGCACAAACTGAGTGACGATTGCAAAATGTACGCGCTGAACGCATGGAATAAAAAACTGTATAGGAAAAAAAAAAAAGTTACTATAACTATAAAAAGTTGATTAAAATTTTGATTTAAAAAATCGTTTTTTTGCCCAGCCCTAGCTGCAGAAGGGACCTACCAAGACAGAAAAAAAAAAAAAAAAAAAATGCCAGAAAAGATTCTCTGATAATATTCTCTGATAATTTTACCTCAAACTATTTTTCAATTTGTTTTTTTTTGCCTGTAGGCTTTATTCCAAAGGACAACGTTAGGTGGAAGGGAGTAAAAAAAAAAGTGGGGAGAGACATTCAGCAAGTTGTCAGAGTCAACCCTAACCATTGTGCTACATCAGCTACACACAATTTCCGAAACCCAAAAAGTGGTATGTGCTAAATTAGAAAACAGTGAGCAGTTTGTTTTTGGTTATTGTTTTGTTTATTTGTTCATTTTTTATGGAAATAATACTGAACTTTGCACAATTTCTATTATTGTGTGTTTTTGGTTTTGGCTGTGTACCAAAATATGTGTAAACGAAAAATATAAAGTCTCTCCCGGCTCATCACCTCCTTTTTTAGCCCGCCGCCCTTTTGCAAATGCCCCCCTCAAAGCCAGAAACAACAGAGAGGGCATTCATCAGCGCTCAGATGATGTGTGACAATATTTTTCGGAAGGTTTTAGTCGCCGATTAGTCACTCTCCCAAATCTACCACTGCCCCCGCGCTCCACTGTATAAACACTGGCCCTAATGTTGTGGCGCAGCTGCGGGGAGGAGCACAGAGCCGGCCCATTCACCGACCTTGCGATCCGTCTCACAATAGACAAGCGCCTCCTTGTAGAATTTGACCGCGCGCTCGTAGCCCCGCAGGCTGCCGTAGTACTTGGCGATCTCCGAGCAGATCTCCGCGGCGAGCTGCTTCTGGGCGGGGATGGCGTCGGGCTGCTCCATCTGAACGCGCTTCAGCACCTTGGCCTGGACGTCCCGCGCCTGTAGGGACATGAATGTTTGGGGTTATTGCCCGGTTTTCTTAAATTAAAGCTGATCATATACAGCTACAGTCTATTTGGTGAAATTCTACTCTGATTCCCAGCCAGTAGCTCCGCAGTTACCTCTTCAGTCTTTATTTTCTTTAATAGGTTATCAGATTTTATTTCAGCTGGAGCAGGTGCCAATACAACTGAATGGCTAGAAACTGTTTTGAAAGAAATTTCCAAAAGGAAAATTGACAAATGTTTTCCCTGATCATTATTTGATAGTGATTGGATTCACAAACCTGCCATATTCTTTTTTTCATCAATCAATCAATCAATCAATTTATTTTTGTAAAGCCCAATATCATAACAGAACTCATCTCAAAGGTCGGTATGGACAAAAACAAATCAATATCAGACATCAAGAATGATCAAAATAAGTCACAGAAATGAAGTGTGAATGAATTCATATCAGTTGTTGCTGCTCTGTGGACACATCATGACATGCATAAAGACTAGATTTTATCATTTACTGTATTTGAGGAGGGTCCAGTATTTAGCTGTAAAAGTCAAACATTTGGGCAGGAAATCCAGTTTAATTTACATGTAGGAGAGAGATTCTTCAGGAACTTATCAGAAAATACAATGGAATTTAGATCCAGAGCATGCCATTTGGTTCATTTCTTATCTTTTTATGTT
>OMNZ01057259.1:9359-21300 GCA_900303255.1 Lesueurigobius sanzi | reverse complement strand
CTTTGAAATTGTATTCCGTTACAGAATACTTGTCTTGAAATGTATTTTGTAACGTACTCAGTTACTTTGCCCAATCAGAGTACTGTATTCTGAATACTTAGATACTTTCACTTTGATTTGCTTTATATTTTTGTATAAATATGGTGAAAGTAAAAAATATGTAGGAACACTTTTACACCAACTGTTGTCTGTCTCTTCTTTCTCTCTTCTTTTGTTCTCTCTCCCTCTTTGTCTCTCTCCTTCTCCCTCTCTCCTTCCTCTCTCTCTCTGTCTCTTCTTTCTCTCTCCTTCCTCTCTCTCCCTCTGTCTGTCTCTCTCGTCTGTCTCTCTCCCTCTCTGTCTCTCTTCTCCCTCCTTCTCTGTCCTTTCCTCTCTGTCTCTCTTCTTTATCTCTTCTTCTCTCTGCGTCTCTTCTTCCTCCCTCTTTCCTTCCTCTCTCCTTCCTCTCTCGGTTCTTTTTCTCTCTCTCTCTGCCTCTTCTTTCTCCTTCCTCTCTCTCTTCTTTTTGTCTCTCTCCGGCCTCTCTCTCTGTCTCTCTTCCTTCCCTCTCCTTCTCTCTGACTCTCTTCTTCCTCCCTCTCTCCTTCCTCTCTCTCTCTGTCTCTTCTTTCTCTCTCTTCTTTTTGGCTCTCCTTACTCCCTCCCCCTTTCCTTCCTCTCTCTCCTTCCTCTCTATCTCTCCTTCATCTCTATCTCTCTCCCTCTTTGTATTCCTTTGGTATTTGAAAAGTAACTGTATTCAAAATACCCTTAAATGAGAGAGTATTTGAACCTGAATACAGTTACTCAAAATGAGTATTCTGAATATGTATTTTAAATACATGTATTTAGTTACTCCCCAACACTGAACACCAGATATACAAACAAATTAACAGAAGTTATTCCCTTTCCAGCAAAGATCCCCAGACGAACAAACCTAGTCAACCTGAAGGTAAGACTATGTAGAATGCACATTGAAGTGTTAATATTAGCACAGCAGAAATAAGGGGAATGGATTGGGATGGATTGCCATAACAAACACAAAACTACATCACAAATACTAGGTCATATATTTATATTAGTCTACTGATTTTTTCTGATGCCTGAAATGGTGATGGGTGGGCTTTAGAATATATTTGCCAAAGAAATGACAAAAAAAAACATGTACCCCTGTTTTTCCGATGGACTGTTGGATCTCGGTCAGAAATTCTAACTGCTGCTCGGCGTCTTGAACTTGTCCCTCCATCAACTGGCAATGGATTATACCTACACAATAGACAAGGTACACAGGTACAAGATACAAGATACAGGCGCTGTTACAACAATGACAATGGATAAAGTATTGGAAAAAGCTAAATATATTGAATAGAAAGCCCTTGTGCCCAAAAATAAAGCATTTAGAGGTAGATGGGGTTCTTTTCATTCTTATTTTATTAATAGATTAGCAGCGTAATAATACTTTGCCAGAATACTCGCATACCGGAGCGTTTGGGTACCTGTCAACGCGGCAACGCTGGTCTCGTCCAGGCTCATGGCGTTCTTGTACCACTTCACGGCCTCCTTGGTTTTGCCCTGCAGTAACATCTGGTAGCCCATCTCTGTGGCAAAGTCAGCGTCTCCGGCTCCCACCGAGAACGCCTTCTCCACCATCTTGAGCGTCTGCTCCAGCACCTTTTCATTCCGTCCACACTGAAACAAACAACGAGAGCTACCTTTGTCCCGCCTGTCAGTTCTTTGACTTTAAAATGCCTCAATAGTCCCAAAAACTAACCATTTCAACTACAAATTATTATTATTGTCATTAATTTACATTGTCGCTCTTGAAATGCACTTTTGTAGTACTTTCATTCTTAGCAACTCTGCGTGACTTGCTGAAAAATATTGATGACAAGCCACTACTGCACTAATATAGCTACTAATATAACTTACGAGGCGAGCAAAGGCCAGAGACATCCTGTAGAAGAGCTCCGAGTTGCGTGGCTCCAAAATGTCCAAACTGGTGGTGAGGTGAGACAGTAGCTTCAAAGTCTGAGGAAGGAAACATAAAAGCACAATGGAGTCCAATTATGTAAGATGGGATCAGAAGATTTTCAGGCTTTTATTGCCAAAGAAAACAATTGAAAAGGTTTATAGTGACCTACAAATAGAGAATAAAACATCCATTTCATTGATCTCCATCACAACTGCTGTTATGCTGCACCAAGTTTGAACATTTAGGAAAGTTTAGGTCTGTAGTGGGGCTACACTGAAGATCAAATAAGGTCAGTAAATAATATAAAAACATATTACTAAGCCAAATTTTAGAAGTTTTTGGTTTGATAGTATCTATTATCAATTAATTTTTACAGTGTGGGTCCTGACCTGCATTGTTCGCATGGCAAATTTTGAGGTCCCTGTCTGAAATGTTTACGAACCCCTGTTTTAAAATGAAGATTCAATTCATAGTGAACTTTTCAAACAACTTAGGAAGCGAAAACAGAATTGAATTGAATTTGAGAACATGTTCATAGAGATCGAGATTACGGAGTTAGCAGGTTTTGCATTAGCTAAATACAATATATTAGCAAACAAATGCAGTTACATTAGCTAATATAAACAGGGCCACCTTAATGTACCCATAGGCCCCGGGGCTTACCTTGTAGGCCCCCCCTCAGCGGCAGCCCTAACCCCAAATCCCACAAAATGGAGCTGCCTTGTCCATGGTTCCGCCTCTGGCTGAGCTTGTTGGTTTAAAAAAGCCTGTTAGCTCTTTATCGCAACGCTCTTTCTCCTTTTGCACCTTTCTCTTCTGTGCACTGCTTTCCAACTTTTTCTTCCAACATTTCTGTCTCGCTGTCAGAGTCACCATCTATAACTATTATAAGTGAATAGACGCGTACATAAGTTACGGCTGAAGTTTCTCTGCACTTGGATTGGCTAGAATTTGTATTAGGTAAAACAAACAAATGACAGTAGAATACCTGGCCGCAGGCCTACTACAGAAATCTGACAGGATAAAGCACAGCAAAGGCCATGAGACAGTGTCAGGTGTGGAAATCCTTCCTTCAAATCAATAAAGTTTTATCTTATCTTATCTTAAAAAAAAAATCTTAGCTGCCCCCTAGTGGCTGGATTGAGCATTTTAATTATTTCTTAAAAATGTCATAACTCTTGACAGGAATGAGACATTTTTCTTTTGTTTTTTTTCCTTAATTCTGATAGGCCCTTGACCCTGGCAGCACCAGCACCTGCTTGCCCGTTGGATAAGGCATCCCTGAATATAAATGTTAAATAATTTAACATTCATATTAGCTAAATTATATAAATGCAATTATTTACCTACTAAATAATATAACTGCAACCCTAGTCTGGAGCAAATTTACTCCTTGTCCAGGATACAGAAAGACAGCCTGTACTGTATATACGCCTGGATGAAGAGATTTTAATAATAACAAAAAAAAAATCTGTTTGTGCTGTAGAAGGGTCCACTTTGTGAACTACAGTGTATGCATGTTACATCCTCCATTATAAGTTTTACCTCAGCGATATCTCCTTCCCTGCAGAGCGAGTGTAAGGCCAGCATACGCAGCGCCTCCAGGTTATTCTTATCCCGCTGTAAAAGCCTGAAACATGACACAAGTTCCTGTTAAAGTACTCCATCTTGTTACTTCTCAATGAGCTTATATTTCTTTGATTGGTAGTAATAGCATCAATGATACAGCTGCACTAGTGTGTTAAGCTTCTAGCCTAATAACATTACCAACCAAAGGGAATTATCTTTTGACCTCGCAACATCCCACTGTGGTCGGGCCAATAGCTCTGGTGTTTGGACAACTGGGGTAATCGCTCTCAGGAAGGCTTAGGGAACTAGGAAGGAGGGAATCCTTAAAATTGCGCAAGCTTTTGTTAGGCCAGACTTTGTAGATGTGGGAATAAAAGGGTCAGTTAGCATAAACAAAGGATTAGTAGCTAGGCGCTGGTTTGATTCGCGTGGTGGAATGCTCACCAAAGCTGTGGTGATAGATATTTGGGAAACTTTAATTTTCTGTCCTAAAAACTTCTGATTGGGGTCTGTTTAGTGCCAAATACATTTGCTGCAGTGTATAGAATGATGGTATGTTCTTTTCTCATCAAACACACATACATAGGTATATGTATAGGCTCAGGCTGGAATTGTATTTTGTTTCATATATGCACGTGGTACGGTTGGTACGATCTAGTGATGTCATTAAGTGGTAATCCAGGAAGTGCTCCACTGTGGTTAAAAGTCCTTACGGCATACCGCCTTTCTATGCCCGATCCCGGCAGACCTCGGAAGCTAAGCAGGGTAGGGCCCAAAAATCGGTTGCGAGCCTGTCCAAGGGAACATTTCTTTCAATATTTATTAACTTATTAAACATTACCAAACCACTAGGCCTGTTAAAATGACAGTTGCTGACTTGTTTCAATCACAATGTTTTATAAGTTTTATAGAATTATCGACATCAATTGGAGGCTTGTCATCTTTGGATGATGGGTCCCAGGGCTATACCAGTTGAGATTTTTGTAACACTTTTTGCAACTGCACTTAGACTTGCGATTTATGTATTAAAATGAATACTCAGACCTCAGAGCGCATCTTTAACACATCTAAGTAGAAGACACACCATAATAGGAACTGTTCAACAAATACAAGAATCAGATACATTCAGAACATGGTTATAGAGTTGTCCATCTAAAGGTCTAAACTAAAGGGTAAGTTTAATTGTAGAGCACAATTCGTACACAAAGCAATTCAAAGTAGACGGAGACAGATCCTTCAAACAAAAAACATATCATCCAAGCATTAAGCTCACCTGTGCGCAGCGTCCACAGTTTGCTCCCAGTCCTGAAGGCTTAGCAGGAGTTTCATCTTCTTGGCAAGGGCAGGTACGAAGGTCGGAAAACTCACAATAACTTGGTTGACCATCTCTAATGCTCCGGAGTAGTTCTGGCGGTACTCATAGTACTGCGCCTACGAAACATAAGAACATGTTCAATACCTTTTGAACATGATTTACCGGTTTATGAATATGAAGAAAAGTGTAAAATGATTGTATCTATGGACAGTGGTGAGGAGGTCCGATATGAAACTAAAACAATACATCTATTCAAATTCTAATGGAAGCACATACATAATAATTATTATCTTCTACATACTGATCTATATTAGTGCAGTTTCTATAAGCCACAAAGGGAAGTGCTATGAAAAAAATGTCCATCGTCTTCAATAAGAAGAAATTTCCATCTTACCTTCCCCATTAACCCAAAAATATCTGGTCTCTCTTTCAGGCCCTCATCAAAGTGTTTTCCAGCCTTTTTAGCGTATGCATCTTTACCACACGTAACATCAATCCAGGCTTTTAGAATGGTCCCCTGCAAAAGACAAAACAATTACATGCATTAAAAAAAGTATTTTTAAGTTTGTTTTAGTCAAATTTATGCTCGTACATCTTTAGAGCCGTTTGAATTCTTGATCATCCTCTCCACATACTCTCTTGCTCTGTCATTTCGTCCCAACAGCCATAAGAACATGCCAGCATAGTACAGACACTTGACAGAGGCACTTTTACGATCTTCTTTGACTTTTGCATCCAGTTCCTGAATGACTTCTTTGTCTGTAAGAACAGGGCATGTAGACATAAGCAAAAACATATGAACAGTAATTATTATATTTTATACAGTATATGCGAGCACCTGAGTTGGTCTTCTTTTTCTCCGCAAAAACAAGAGCCAGCAGAGTGCAGAGAGACACATCCTGACTGTCTCGGATTGAGTCCAGCTTTGTCATGGCATCATGAATTTGATCTGGGAAGATTTGTTTCACAAAATGTACACAAATACTGTGTTTAATACTGGAAGACCGTTAATTTGAAAACTGTGTCATTCGATTTTACAGTTCTAAACATCATTCAAATGTTTTTTAGATTATTTTATGATGCAAAATGAGAAAGATATATCTTTCTCATTTTGCATCAGGCCCATGAGGGGGTTTCTGTGTGGAGTTTGCAAGTTCTCCCCGTTTCTGGATGTTGTTTTGTTTTGTTGTTTGTTTGTTTTTTCTTTTGGGGTGGGGTGGGGGTAGCTACAGGTATCAGGTACTATTTTATTAGATTTTTCTATCTCATTCTATTTTTTATGCAGGCCTTATAGTCCTATTATTTTTTATACCCTTTGTCCATAGTTTATTATTCATGATTATTGCAAGTTTATGTTTCATGTTGCACAAAAAAAATCAAAGAAAATTCCTAGTCTGTGAAACCTTCATTGGCATTGGCAATAAATTCTATTCTGATTCTGATAACAGGATAACAATAGTTTAATATGTAAGGCTCACCTTGCATTAGCACAGCATATGCATGTAGGAATGTGAAGATGGGATCACTGTATTTCTTCTGAGCTGCAACTGCAGCGTTTACAGCGTGATTGTAATATTTTTCATAGCAGTAATGTCGGATTAAAGCCTAAAAAGAAACAAATAGGCAACAGACAGGACAGAAGACATCAGCAGGCTTCATGACAACAGAACTTTTTGTACAAGGAGAGATAGCTACTATGCTACAGGTAATTGGAAATAAAAACACCTAAATGGGCAAAATGTACGAGGGCAAATAGCGTTAAGTCGTAAATAAGAGTAGCTAGTTAAACGCTAAAGTATCTTTACTAGCAAGAGACTAGCAAGACTCACTCATCATGCAGCTACGTTAGCAAATAGCTAGCTATCTCACCAATGCTGTCTCTTCTTCCTCCATGTTGGCTCAAAAATATTATTTTTGTTAGATCAAAAGCAGAAACAATGCATCAAAAGCTCTGTGTCCTGTTTACACGAGACTCATTTAAAAGTGCGATCTAAAAGGTGTTTTCGTGACGTCTCATCCATCTTGCTCCGCCGTGGCGTTACTTGGTAACTTGGTAACCGCTACATCTGCTATTCTCCCGAGTTGCCCTTCTGTGGAGTCAAGTGTTGACGGTACCAGCCTAAACGATTGCTAATCATACTATCACGCATATGTATATAACAATATAGACAATAAGAAGAAGAAATCAATGCTGAATTATCTTGTTTATATTCTGTATAAAAGTATTCGGGAGATCCGCCTAGCAGACAAAACAAAGGGTTCATTTGAGGCGCTCAATGCTGTACGTTCCCTTTTCGTCGCTAGAGGGCGCAGTAAACCAACAAATGTGTGCACAGTATCAGTGTTCTTCCAAACATACAGTATCTTTAAATCTCAAAGCTTCTTTATTTGATTTACTATCTTAAAATGAAATATAAATATTAGGAAAATATGCTTGGATTTGGTTGGTACATTGTTACAGTACAAACAAAAGTTTTAAACAATAGATGAAAGTATTAAATACTAAATTAATTAATAAACTTTGATAATAATACAATAATAAAATGTGGTCAAATTACATTGCAGTTTTGATGTCATCAAAATATTAAGATAAAACATTTTAAATAATAATATAAAAAAGAAAAAACAAACTAATAAATACCAATGTAACCAAGCACACTTTGAATATATGAAAATGTTGGAAAGCTTGAGCTGCTTTGGTTTTCATTCGTGCAGTGGGGATTAAAATAGTCTGTTTCCTCTAGTCCTGGACTGCTGCTGCTATATGGACTAATCATCTTTCCAAGTACACACTTTAGCCTATAGGCTTTGTGGAAAAATCTATGCAACAACACTTGACCACAAGGATAGATGGGAAGGAAGAAGAGATGCTTAGAATACTATCAACTCAAATATTATTATGTTCACTGCAGTGGATATGCTTATGCACGTTGCAGGGTCAATTGCAGTCAATGACCATGGGCCTGTGACATGAAGAGGTCAGAGGGAGGGGCAGACCGGTTGGCTGGTGGCTGGCTCTTATGCAAGAATTTATCGACTATTAGCATGATGTCTACTGTCCACAGGCTGATGTTATGCAGAGGTGAGTCTAGCTTTAAGCATATTTTGCAATGTAAAGGACCCTAGGGGAGTGAAGTTGTTTTGGAATAGGTATTTTTACACAAAAAACACATTTAATGAAATAAATACTTGGTTACTTACACTCATAATGATTAAGCTCCATGAACAAAGGACATAAATTGGGATACTATTACATTTAAGCTAAAACTGCTGCAAATCTGAAATTATCACCTAAAATATTCATCAAAACTTGGGACTACTTTCTCTGAGCTTGAATATGGCTATAAACTCACAATTACAATATTATAGCTCAGATAATTAAGTTGTTAGATTTTGAACTTAAAAAATGTAAAAATCCATCCAAAAACCCATTTCCATGTCAAGTGAAAATAAATTGAAAGATTTGCAGTATTAACAAGTGTGCCATGAAACAACTGCAGCTTGCTTTACTCCAACAAAGCAATCCATGGACGTAGGGCCTCCCCAAATTGAATTTTGCACTGGGCCCCCATGAAGCCGGAAACGGCCCTGACGTGATGTGCAGCTTGGAGCACGGGTTCCACTGTTCCATGAGAGACCTTTCCACGGCTCGTCAGATACTATTAAGCGCCGAGAGTGGCACATAATCATTACAGTGCAGCAGGCATCAATGGAAGAGTAAATCAGGTTCCCATCGAGCTCTGGGCATGTGTAGCCACGGGAAATGCCTTTGTGCTGTTAGTTCACAGCTTTGAGCCCTATTAGTAGGCCGAAAGGTTAATGATATTACAATTAACTAAGAATTTATCTGGATTGGTGGGTCAAGTTTTTAAAGCTTCCATGTATGTTTTGAGGTTTTCTTTTTCATATTAGACACTTGATGTTTACAGGTGGGAAGTAACAAATTAAATTTACTTAAGTACTGTACTTAAATAGAGATTTTGAGGACCTGTACTTTACTTGAGTAGTATTTGTGTTACTCGTTACTTACGGACTGCAGACAAGTTGGTTCAGTCGAGATTTTCTCTCTCTCTCTATCATTATCATGTCTACTCTGGAACAGAAGGTGGTATTGTGCAAATGTATAACTCAATGCCACTAAACATACAATGGGTTGTCCCTCAAGCACAGTGGTTAGCGTTCATGCTTCACAGCTAGAAGGTTCCGGGTTCGATTTCTGTGTGGAGTTTGGATGTTCTGCGTAGGTTTCGTCCGAGTGCTCCGGTTTCCACTACCACTAAAAACATGTACAATAGATGAGGATGAATGAGAGTGTGCTTGTGGCTGCAAATGTGGGACAACGGATGGAAATTAGCCCAAGGCTACAATCTGGAGTGGTGTGTTTACATGCATGGTTCTCATGTGCATGCACTGTCAAAACAAACTAACAGTAGTATGAAACTAAGTATGAATATATGTGTACAATATATATATTTTTCTAATCTTTGGTCATGTATATCTGCAAGAGTTAAACCAGGGTGAACTGAAGAGGAAAAGACTCAAATACATCTTCAGAAATATTGTATATTCATACATTTCATGTTTTTGATCATTCACAACACTCATTTAAAATGAGATGATTAAGTACTTAAGTACTTTGTAAAGCAAATGCTTCAGTACTTTAACTTAAGTACATTTTTCACTGGAACACTTTTCCTTTCATTGAAGTAATATTTGACCAGTATCTGTACTTTTACTCAAGTAATGAAAGGAAGTACTTCACCCACCAGTGGGAACTTATAACTTAAAAATCACACAGAAGAATATTCCAGGTTTTCTGTTGCTAAATCACAACAGGAATTCACTGTTCATCATCTGTTCAAAGCAAAGCTGCTACATGTAACAGGGATGAGCTACAGGTACAGGTATGTCTCCCAGAAAAGCAACATGTCAAGACTGTGGAGCAGCACGCCCTCTTAAGTGTATTTTATTGAGCTATTTTTTGCCAGTAAAAAGATCCATAATGAAATAAATGATTGTATTTTTCTATTTACTGGTGAAATGTAGAACAATATGGCTTTTATATTATGTTATAACAAGACAACTGCCCTTTGCTGACACAAAGGGGAATGAAGCTGTTTATATCTAAAACAAAAGCTGCTGCCTGACTGCATGCTGTGTAGTGAAGGCAATTTGAGCAAAGCGCAAATGAATAGGATGAACTGGATGTTTGAACTAATAAATAAATACAGGATTTGAATCTGTGATGTTATGAGCACTGAGAAAAGTCATTCTGGCTGTGTCATCGGCTTGAAAGAGTGATTAATACTGCATGTGTTGTAGCACTTACAAAGAAGGCATGCTGAAAACCTATTAGGGCAAAGATTGTGGAATATGTACCCTCTGGGATATTCGGCTGTAGTGTTGTAATGGCTATCTCCATTGCGGTTTGTACAGGCCATTATTGATCAAAGAGTATGCTCAATAATACAAGCAGCAGCTCACTTGCTAATGAACTCTCATTTCTCTTTCCATACTCTATATCATATGTTGTACATTAGAAAATAGATTAGCAAATCACCTTTTGTCTCGACCATCAAAAGTGTGTTTTGTTTGGTTCTGGTGGATATGGTTCTAAGCAATAAGTCAACAATCTTTCCCCAGCTCATCAGTTTCAGTGATGTGATCTTTATATCCCTTTAGCACCACTCCATAATATCATGGGTGTCCTTTGTCATCCTTTTACTACAATCTTAGATAGATTTTTCACCTGGAAACAAAGAAATGACCTAATCTTAACATTAAGGAGTGCACTGATTCAACGTTTCTCCATAGAATTATATGGGAAATTGTAACTTCAAGGACCTTTTTCCCGAAATGCATTTTCCTCACACTGTGGTGACAACATCGCACTTGACCAGCTGCTACCGACTCCAAACTTTCCACTCTTGTACTTCACAATATTTTTGAAGGTTTGTTCAGAGGGATTTTTCAGAAGATCAAGGTTCTCCAGGATTGGCCAGCCCAGTCTCCACACATGAACATTATTGAGCATGTTTGGGGTAAGAAGGAGGAGGTTTGATGAACTCTGGGAGTCCTGAAGACGGCTTTCTTTGCCATTCCAGATGACTTCATCAATAAGTTATTTAAGCCACTACCAAGACGTATGGATGTAGTCCTCCAAGCTCATGGAAGTCTTGCACATTTTCTTTTTTCCCAAGGCTGTTTCCTCTAGTCTAGTAGCTTTTTGTGCATTCAAAATAAAGTATATGTATGATTTCAGCATGATTTTTGTATGAGACAAGACTTACAGTATGTCCAAGCAAAATCTGACCTTTTCTGGCTTAATTAAATCATAACTCAATGAATGATACATAACTGTCTTTTGGAATTATAAACATAATCTAGAGAGCTTTACCTTTCATTATAAGTCATTTCTGATTGATCAACTACAAGTTAAGATTTGTTTTTGTCAGGCATAACAAAACAATAAAATCCATTATTTAGATCTCGTCACCAAAAATATAGGCAATTTTTACACATAAAATACCATATTTTTATATGAAACCATAAAATTATAGAAAACCTGCCATACATTTGTCATATTTATCTCGGTAATATAACAAAGTTTCAAATTGATATCACCCAATTACGGTCAATTCTTTTCCCTTCTCACCTGCAGTGTCTTGTCTGTTTCTGCCCTGTTCTGTATTTGCATAAGATGGGGTTCTGTAACACATTTGTGTAATTGTGTCCAATAAGGCGCAGAGCAGAATAGTCCAGTGTCTGCGCACAGTGTTGGGGAGTAACTAAATACATGTATTTAAAATACAAATTCAGAATACTCATTTTGAGTAACTGTATTTAGGTACAAATACTCTCTCATTTGAGGGTATTTCGAATACAGTTACTTTTCAAATACCAAAGGAATACAGAGAGGAAGGAGAGAGACAGGGGAAAGAGAGAGGGAGAGGAAGGAAAGAGACAGGGAGAGAGAGGAAGAAGAGAGAGCGAAAGAGAAAGGAAGAAGAGAGACAGAGAGGGAGGGATGGAGAGAGGAAGGAGAGAGAGAGAAAGAAAGAAGAGAGAAAGACAACAGTTGGTGTAAAAGAAAAAATCTTTCACCA
>OMNZ01057248.1:0-10155 GCA_900303255.1 Lesueurigobius sanzi | reverse complement strand
GTTTCCTGATCTCGATGGCTTCTCTGATCCAGCGCTGGTACTTGTTACACGGATGACCCTGGCATTGTCCCACACCCCGCAGAGAAGGGTCAGGCTGCAGCAGAGGCGTTCCTGGTGGATGACCAGAACACCCTAGTGGGAGTTCCGGTGATTTTTCACCAACCAATCAGAAAGTGCGTTGTTAAGATGTCTTTTCCACTGCTTAACTTAAGAGGTGGTGGATAATATTTTCAGTGGGTGCTTGGCAAAAACTGGGATTGATGTTGGTAAATTAGGAGATTGATTTGTCAGCTAGATAATATTTATGGAGTATTTTATTTATCTTGTTTTATTATTTATGCAATATTTAAAAGGCATGTTCCAGGTTTTATTCCAGTTGATGTTCGAGAAATATGAGAAAAAAGAGGCTGAGTTATTTGAAAAAATCTGTGTCGAGGCTCTAATTATTTTATTGTTGCATTTATCATCTAAAAGGTTAACTCCATAGACTCCATAACCTATAGATTCAACAAAAGTCACGTTTATCAGAGGAATCGTTTTTTCAATCTGCTGTTGATCAACTCTTATTTTGAAGTATTTTTGGAGACCGGATGTTTGGGGGTGTTATTGTGCATTAGGGGCGTTCTCGCGTATGAGCTGGAACACTTCTTTTTGGTTGCAGCTGGATGATATGCTGATTGGCAAATCCATGTGAGCATCCTCAGACACTTCACCATCACGCAGCGTTCTGATGAAGGCTACACGAATAGCCGGAAAAAAAGTAGCAGGTAAAACAAACCTCCTGTCTTACTAAAAGAACGTTAAAAACAGTTTGAACTAAGAAGACAGTATGAACTTTTAAAAAATGGCTTGTTTGAAAGCTTGAAATCTTTAGTTTTCAACACACACAAGTCTTTATCACTTTCCGTTCCAAATGTATCCGCAAAATTCTGACATTTTTTCTCTCTCCTTCCTCTCTCTCTCTCTCTCTCCTTCCTCTCTCCCTTCTTCCTCTCTCTTGTTCCTCACTCTCCCTCTCTCCTTCCTCTCTCTCTGTCTCTCTTCTCTCTCTCCTTCCTCTCTCCCTCTTTCCTTCCTCTCTCTCTCTCCTTCCTCTCTCCCTCTCTGTATTCCTTTGGTATTTGAAAAGTAACTGTATTTGAAATACCCTTAAATGTTAAATGAGTATTTGTACCTGAATACAGTTACTCAAATTGAGTATTCTGAATACGTATTTTAAATACATGTATTTAGTTACTCCCCAACACTGGCAATACATGCGTACATACAGTACGTGGTGACATTATACACAAACATGTGCACAATGTTGGCCAGAAGAAAGGACCATTATATAATGATCAAGTACAAATTTTGACAATTTTCTTTTTGAATATTTGGCAACTGTAAAAGAATTCTATAACGTGAACGCATCCTATTATAAAATCCCATTATTGACAATGACCAAAGTCGAGATTGCGTTTTAAATGAGATCCCGATTCCGTTCCCCACCCTGCTCCAAATTCTGCATCGTAGCCCCCCGACGAGCAAAATGTGTCCCCTTAAACGTCTCCCCTTTCACAATAAGAGCCCGTTTAGCCTCTTTCAATAATTCACAATAAGTGCCTGCGTGCTGCTGGGCCGTGTTGACCCCTGCGATTCAGAGTGAGCGAGCTGCAGTGCGTCAGCTATAAATCTCTAATGAGGCTGGAGGTAACCGCAGCACAGCGGCCATGTAAAAGACCCCACTGACCCCAACACACGCCAACACTTTCTGCACATAATTACTGATGATACCAAGTCCAAACATGCCTCAGCAGGTACTAGGTGTTTGCACGGGGACGTTTGGAGCTTTGAGGGGGCTCTATCGTCGTCTGGACCTGAAGAGATTGGGGCTTCAAGGCACTATAAATGTCTTCATAGAGATGAGTTTATAAGCACTTTCCACAACTTGCAGGGTCACTTTTTACGGTCACTGTCACAGAAAAAAAAAAAGAAAAAAAATTGCTTTATATTTAGATGCACAGTATTATTTCCACAGATGTTTGACTTTACAAAATACTAAAGCAGGGCTAAACAAATTTCATTCCACTACTATGAAAAAAATCCGGTATAGTCATTGAAATGTGTGAGAATATCTTTTTGGAAACATAAGGGGTGTTCAGGGTAACCAGATTGATTGATATGTAGCACTCTGATTTGAGTTCTACACATTATCAATCTGGGATGGCTCTCGTCCAACCCACTCGCGAAGGGGAGGGACTGTTACAGCAATACATCAAGATAATTGGGTGAAACACCCGTTAGCACCCACCTACCGAACTTTTGCAGATTCCAGTCGAGAGAAAAGAACAACTGTCTCTTTACTTTTCCCTTTTCAAAGTAGAAATAGTCGGCATTTCAGCAAAAACAGAGTCAATGGAGCATCATAGTCCCGCCCACCAGCTCATCTGTACACGCACACGCCTCGGTGCGGAAGTAATAATCCCATTCAAAAATTGCATAGACTTTTCGGAAAAAAGAACGATAGCAGCTAATGAGCTACGTGGAGACTTATGGGCATAAAACACACAATAATAAATTAAAATTGTATCCAAAACGTTCTAAACCAAAAAGTTATAAAAAATTTCACCCTGTTTTCAAGTATTGGGTATTTTCTTGCTTGTAAAACATCCACGCTATGGCTAGCAGTTAGCACATAGCTGATTAGCCTCCGTCGTGCTTTTAAACTCGTACAATTAGAATTTTTCAAAAAGTCTGTGAAGATTTTGAATGGGATTATTACTTCCGGCACCGAGGTGCGCACTTGTACAGACGAGCTGGTGGGCGGGACTATGATGCTCCACTGCGGCGTCAAAAAGTAAGTCCTCAGACGCAGCCATGTTTGTTATTCTTCTGCATGTGGTGCGACGTCATACCAACATGTGCCGCCTTAAACCCCAATGCAGGCACCTCATTGGTCCTGTAAATAGCTGAGTCGAGCCGATCGTAAGTTTGTGAAATCACAAATCTTGCGGGAATACTGTACATCTTGCAGCACAAGGTTAGGTTCAGGGGTCCTCCCCCGGAAAATTTTTAAATAACAGATTGATCTTTCTATGTTCGGTAGCATTCTAGAGCAGCATTTATTTATTTTATTGGGGATGCACCGATCCAATACTGGTATCGTATATCAAGACTGATTGCAGGTATTGATTCCAAATATCCGATACCGAACCGATACTTTCACAAACTCACTCTAAGTGTAAGTATGACATGCTTGGTGTCTTTTGAAACCTCTTAACCTGTAGCACAATAATAGGTTTAATCGCTAGTTAGCAGCAGTATGCTAATGCTAGCTTCAACCAATCAAGATAAGATAAGATAAGATAGTTTTTTATTGATCTCACAATGGAGAAATGTACTTGTCACAACAGCTCTTAGGACAGTATCACACAGGGGGGGTGCACAAAGTCAGGAAAAGTGTCATTAAAAAAGCAAAACAACAGGTAATAGTAATAATAGTAACAATAAAATAAAATAGAATAAAGATAGTCTCTTAGTTATCTCTGTAAATAAACTGTACAAACATCTCTTAAGCACTAAATAGATTAAATAAAATTAAAATTAAAATAAAATTAAAAAAAGGCCGGGACAGAAGCCAGATTACGTCACACCTAAAGTGGTGAAATAATATTGAATTATTGTCTTTGCAATCTATATATGAACAAAATAAAAGTATACATTTAAACCCTTAGATGTCGTCACCAAAAGCATATTTGACAAATTTTAACATTTAAAATGCCTTATTTTTATACTTGCAATACATTTCCCTCATGTTTATACCGGTAATACACAGCAAAAGTTTTAAATTGATATCTCTTAACAAATTGTTTTGTTCCCTATTCGCCGGCAGTGTCGCACCTTAAAACATCAATAAAAAATTGAGATAAAACCATTAGCTACTATTGCCAAAGAAGGAATCACAATAGACATTTTGATACATTAACACAAACCTATTGTTCAACCTAATCAATCAAAATAATGATTCAGATCCCAGTCATTTCGACAGACTTCTTTCTTTTTTTTTTGCAGTGCAGAGGGTGTAGACTGGCGGTGTTGGAAAAAGCGCTGTGTGTTTTTCCCTCACTTCCTAATAATCTATTCTGTTCAGCCAGCTGCATACATTGACAAATGTTTCCAGCATTAGGTATTTACGCGCTGAAAGGTAATAGATGCAAGGCTTTTAAACAGGGCTGCTGGGGGAAGCCACCGACACAGCGCCAGGAAAATGGCCTTTTTGTCTTCCTCTGGCAGGAAATGTGGATTTGTATTATCTGCATGGCATTTGTTTGGAGAAAATACAATGAAATGGAGGTATATCTGTTTTTGTTTTACACTTTTGTATTGTTTTGTGTTTCGGAGGGTCTGGCTGCACTACAAAAAAACTGGCGTCTACATTAAAGTGACAGTATGAAAGTTGAATTGTATTAAACAGAGACTATGGGAGAGAAACCGTTTTTTTTAAAGTAATTTCCAAAAAGAAAATTGAGAAATGTTTTCCCTGATCATTATTTGATAGTGACTGGATTCAAAAACATATTATTCTTATACAGGGACGGCTGGTATCCATGGGCTAGGTTGGCTAAGACCCTCTTGTCATTTTTGTGGAAGAAAGAAGACTAATAGTTACTCATTACTAATAGTCATCAATGTGTCAAATCATTGTAGTTTTATCTGATGTCGATTTTTGCACCAAAGAACAGAAGACGGGCTAGTTTTTATTAGCCCCAAATCACTCACATAATACACGCATGAGGTGATTGACAGGTCCATGGTCCCGCCCCCGCCGCCATACACACCCCATTGGGACTAATCCTAAGAACAAGCCTGGGAAGTTTGGAGTCTGTAGGTGCTACTGAAGTGGAGATCTTGCTGCTAGAGTGAAACCAAGAATGATATTTAGAGAATACAGTCTTTATAGTTTCCTAACATGTCATGGATACAGACAGAAACGTTGGAAGCTACAGTGAGGAGGACAACAAAGCACCAACATAGCTAACCTTCACAACTGCTTTAGCAAATGCTGAATTACAGATGTATGTTCATCCAAATAAAGATACAGCGACATGAAGAGGAACAAAGGGGTTCAACGGCCCACTTCATGCCAACGTTAACTTCATGCTACATGCTAGCGGCTAGCTTCGAGTGCTGTTTTTTCTACTGGACAATCTGCTAAATTGTTTAATGTAAGACTGTGTCAAAGCATTCATAAGGACCCCATCTTGACTCAACTTTATTTGTGGTAATAGTTGTGTGGTATACGCGTTTTTACTGCTAGAAAATACCCAAAAAGAGTGAAAAATATAACAAACTTCCAACCCCCTCGCTAGGCCACGCCCCCTAATAATCGGGATCTATCTGCTCATGCACGTGTGTATCTTCTGTCTTTTTCCGAGGGCTTCTCTCAGAAAGGACATTAACATAATACATTTACAGATTACAGCGGCTTGTTGGTCACTATCCATTATAAATAAAGCCATGACAAGGTTTCCCACTCTTTACTTGAAATTATTTTCCTGGTAATTTCCAGGATTTTCCATGACATTTAAAAGTGGTCCTCTCTGCCTTCTGACTCGCCAGCGCCACCTGTGTATGTGATCTCATAATGGCTAAAGCCTGTAGCCTTTTGGGTCTGAAGAGATTCGAACTTAGACGTGTAAAGCATATGTTTTCTTGGGAACATGTTAAAATGGGGGGTTCGGGAGTCCTCCCTTGGGAAAATTTTGAAATAGAAGATTATTTTCCCTGGTGTTCTGGAGCAGAATGAGCTAGTCTGGTGTGGTTAGCAAAAATATTGCTTGCATTTATTTTAAACAGAAAAGCAGAAAAGGACAAAATGTGTTTTTCCAGGGACATGTTTTGTTACTTTCCATGTGTTTTCCATGACTAGAAAAAAGGCAGGTAATTTTCCAGGTTTTCAAAGTGTCTTCCAGGTAGAGTGGGAACCCTGTAGCCTGGTCTTACCATACCCTCGAGCTCCGTTTTCAGGTGGGAGGGATCAACTCCTTTTAAAGTTTGAAACGATTGGATCTGATTTTACCCAATGGCTAGCCTGGCCTTAGCCATCCGCATTATCATTTCCTGCATAAGCTTGACGTCGCCGACAACACTCCCCCGCTCGCTGAATGGTCCGAAGAAATCCCACCGACGTCTCGCGGCCCCTGAGATCAGACCCTGACTGTAACATGTAGGAAATGATAATTAACCAGAGTTCACGGGTGACTAAGGCCAGGCTTGGAACCCTGCATAACTTGACAGAAAACTTCCAATACATTTCCCCCTCACATTTATGTCAGTAATGCACAGCAAGAGTTTCAAATTGATATCACTCAATTTATTTTTTCCCCCCATTCACCTTAACAGTAGTAATTATTGTGGCATTTGGGTGGATGTCATTAGCGTTCCCATTGTGTGGCTGTTGTATCCTAATGGGAGCTGTGAGGCTGCATTAATGAAGCTGCTTGTCTCATTTTCACTGTTTCCCCGGCTGCTCCCCTCACTCCATCATCAGCTTAATATTCACCTACTTCCCGTTTCTGATTAATTTTAGGTAGTGCCGCGTGAGGAAGATGGGATCATTTAGGGAAACTCTGCTAGAGTAAAAGAAAATGTCAAATGATGTTTTCAGGTGGAGAGAAAGAGGCCAAACAGAAGCGTATGGGCAACAGTAAAATAAGAAAAAATACAGTGAGTATATAGTAGTACATGTATGTCAATATGAGGCTGCAATTACAGTACTTACAGTTGTGGCCAGAAGTTTATGTATACCCTCTTTTGGCCAGTTTTCATACAATATGAATGATAACACAAAGATTTTTTTTTCACTCACGAAGCCATTTATTGTCACTTGTTACTTTTTTGAAATCATAATGAAACAGAAACTACTCAAATGTCCCTGATCTAACGTTTACATGACCCTCAACAACTGCCAGGAAAACTGTTCAGGAGCAAAGAAATACTCACTTCAGCTGAAATACAGGACTCTCTGACAAAATTGGACCTACAAAAAGTATGTCTGTTTCAAGACGCACGATATATAGACTTTGGATCAGGGACATTTGGCTAGTTTCTAGTTGAAAAGCGTAAACAAACAGGTTTAATGCGAAACTAGGCAGCTGGAGCCGGGATTTGTCTTACCTTCCTGAGTTAATTCAGGAACTGGCAATTGCAGGGCTATAACTTTATAACTTGAAATATAACAACTATAAGAACTAATTTTGTCTGTGTAAGTTCTCAGTCGTACAGGAGAAACTTTGCCTACGATGTAACTAAAGAGATGGTATCAAATAGGGCAGGGCGATATGACCTAAAATCGGTATCACGATATAAAAAAGAAATATCACGATGACGATATATTTGACAATATAATTGACAACGGAAAAAATTCCAAATCCCAGCTTTATGCCTTTTTTTTTTTTCTTTTAGTGCCATCCCAATTTCCTCACAAATTTGATCTATTCAAATAACATATTGAACATCCTTCAATTCGTTTTACGTCGCAAGCAGCTGCCACTGGTCCGGACTTCAGTCAAAATCAGCTGAGTGCATATGCTAATTATATCACAACCACAACAATATAAAAAAATTACAACGATATCCAAAACTCATACTGGTATAACGATATGCGATACGATATGGCCCGGCCCTAGTATCAAATATCGATTCGATCATTTACGGGGAGGCAAGATTGCAACAACCTGGGAACCATTTCATATTTGTTCATGTAACGTTCTTTTCCTTTGGCGTCTCATCTTTCTCTGTGTAACTTTAACTGTGTGATAAGTAGGGCTGGGTATCGTTCATTTTTTTTCGATACTAGTACTTTAACGATACTTAGTTTACAATACTGATACCTGAACGATACCTTTTCGATACCTATACTAAATTATTTGTCATCTACACAAAAAAGTAAATATCTAGATAAGTTTAAATGACCCAAATTGATCTTATTTATCTAAATTTGAGCTGTTTTGATGAGTTGATTTGTAGTTTTGTTGTGTAGAACCATAAAACAGAACAATAATGTAATTTATTGAGTTTTCTTCTTTTCTTTTAGTGTTTTTTGAGCTGAAACCCCTTTAGTGCAGTCTCAAGACCCACCAGGCATCAAAATTTGCTTTCTAAAGAAAAATATTTTTTCGGTACCAGTTTATTTTTCGATACCGGTAGTACCTTCATTATTTTTTCAATACTAACGGTACCCAGCCCTAGTGAAAAGTGTTGGAGCGAAGTCGAGGGTTTATCGCAAAACTTTGGAGTTTTTGCCCATAATTGATGTAGCTTTAAAACAGCAGTTTTAAAAGTATTTGTTGACAATACTAGCGCCAGGACACAGGGCCGCTGCTAGCCATTTTGGTGCCCTAAGCTGAAGTTTTTGGTGGTGCCCCCCCCCCCAAAAAAAAAAAAAAAACACAAAAAACAATTGTAAAAATGTGTCTAATTACCCGAGTTTAGATGCAATAATTTTATAGTTTATTATTTATTTTTTATTTAACAGTTGTTAATGCCCCCCAGTACCCCCCAGAACATGAGATTCTCTGCTCCGCCCCAGCATCAAATTTTTTTTTATATAATTGTCATCATTGCTTATGAAAGGGAAAGGGGAAAGGGAATGTTATTTGTATAGCGCTTTCCATATGACACAGTCACACCCAAAGCACTTCACACATGAAAAGGAGGGGGCTCATTCACTCCACGCTGAAGTTACTTGTCATAAAACTACGGCCCCAGAATTGAAACCCAACTCACCATCAGAAATTATGCAATAACCGTGATCATTTTGTGAATCGCGATCATTTTGTGATGAGACAAGAGTTCCATATCGTCTCATGCCTAGACAAACATATACTGTGCCAATATATACAGTAGTATTCGCAAATTGAATTGGCAATTAGGTTTTCCTCTTTTTGTCAGCGAAACCTCCACTCCCAACAAACTGCAACACCTTCTGTTTCCACTCGTCGCACTCGTCGTCGCTACTTATCCTCACACAGTCACCGCTGCAAACCGACTTGGCCAGTTCTTTTTTTTTTTTCTTTTTTAAGCCAGCGACCACCCCGCTCCCCTCCCCCTCCCCGCTCCCTCGCTCGCTCTTGGATTAATGGATAACTGGAGTGAGAGACGCCTCTGTTCTGCACTGAGACCAAATGACCGCGGGCAGCCCCAAGAATCCGGACGCCCAGTAACTGTATAGCTGTTTTCTCCCATACATGCATTATTATGGCAATAGCGCCGGTGCTGATTGAATTTGTGACCTTTTGTCGAAATGGGGGAGGAGAAAGAAAAGCAAAAAAAAAAAAAAAAAAAAAACTAGGGGGGAATGAACGCAGAGAGAGAAAGAAAGAAAGAAAGAGGTGGCGCATTTCAATTTTTGCCATGTCATACGCCGCTTAAAATAACTCACGGGGAGGTAAAGATCATGACTTGATTCAATTACTGTGCGCGGTAAAGGCTAAAGATGACGGTATTCTACACGGAACCCCGGTGTAGGTAAACACGGAGGCTGGCTTCGCGCGCTTCTGTGGATTGATTGGACACAGCACGGGCGCGAGGGGGGGAACTGGGAGCAGCGCGGATTGATTCGACCGCAGTGTCCCGTAGCTTTAGGCCAAGTAGCCGCGCAAGACAACAGCGCGGTGATGTGGCGTTCAAGACCGGATCGGCTCTTTTCAACGGTTCGAACTAGGGCTCGGGGTCGGGATCCGGTCTCCGTGACGATCTGCTTTTTTTGGGAACATCTTCATATCGCGGTTCAGTGGTTTTTATGCTTAACGCAGATCTGGGCTCAAATACTGACACTACCGATGCTCTGCACTCACTGCTTCCTAGGGCTGGGTACCGTTAACCTCTTAAGCCCTAGGGTCCCCATTTTTGGGGACTTGCCACTTTTAGAGACAATTCTTGTTTATTTTAATCTATTTTATAAAAAGTGTATTTTTTTTTTCTTGGAAAAACTGTATTTTATGACCAAATATATAAATAGGATCCAAAATTTTCAATTACAAATTTGAATTTTTTTGGCCAAAAAGTGCCAAATTGTGCCCTACTTATTACTATAGGATTCCGCCTAGACTATTTTAAATTGAAACCTCAATAACTTTTCAATTATTTATCGTTACAGAGATAAATAGTTGGTAA
>OMNZ01057246.1:7355-31241 GCA_900303255.1 Lesueurigobius sanzi | reverse complement strand
GGAGCAGCTCCCTGTGTTTGCGTGAAGTTTATAAAGTGCTGTTTATTGAAACAAAATAAAAAACAGTTGACAATCTGTTTAAAGTCAGTGGTGGACAGTGGAAGAAGGAGTATTTTTGTAGTCAGGATTGTGGGTAACGGAGTCTTCTTAAAACAGCTGTTGGTGACGTAACTTCCCCCGTTGTTCCCGCTGAGTGAGGAAGGTTCAAATTGGTGCAAAATGCGCAGCTGAGGTACAGTTCCTAACCTTAATGGCACCTTAATGTTGAACCCATGACGTAGCTCTCAAAGGTTAAGGAACAGGTAAGGTAAGATAAGGTAAGGAGGTGTTTCGTTCCCATTTTAGATGCAGCCATTCTTTTTCTGCTGGTGCGCCCCTAGTGGCAGTTAGCAGGTAAAAATCTTTAGATAAGCCGCATCTTTGTATAGGCTGCAGTGAAGAAAGTAGCAGCTTATACGCCGGTATAACGGTATACTAAATATGAAAAATGCCTTGGGGGGCCTGGTCAAACGGCCTCAAGGGCCATTTGACCACATACAGCCCGAGGCCTGAGGTTCCCCACCCCTGCTTTAAATAGACATAAATTGGACATAATTCTGTCTGAACCAGAAAAGCATCTATTTTAAAAATATTTCACAGTGCTTCTTAAAATCCATATGAAAATAATACATTTCTATTTTCCATCATCAGTCCTCATTAAAACAATAAATATAACTGTTTATTTCTCCTGAAGGTGAAGGACTCGGTTTCCCAGAAGACCATTGGGCTGATGCGAATGCAGTTTTGGACAACAGCCATAGAAGAAATCTACCGTGATGAACCCCCGAACCAACCAGTCAGCGCCGAACTGTGGAGGGTAAAGCACACCGCCATGTTTGAACTCCAGGGAGAGACAGAGGAGCAGATGAGGTTCTAAACAGGAGGAATCGGGCAAAAAAAAAAAAAGGGAAATGGCAATATTCAATAACAGTCTTGATTATTGCAATATAGAATTAACTAAACCATTCCAACAAAGTAATTTGTCATCAAAATGGGAAAATCATGAACAAAACTGAACATTTGCACATTATCACTACATTTTTAGGCCGTGAGGAAGCACTACCTGACGAAAAGATGGCTTCAGCGGATCGTCAAAGAAAGAGTACGAGTCTCTGCTCTAAACCACTGTTTAAGAATATGGTCTAAACCTGTGCATAATGAATCAAATGTTTTTGTTTCCAGGAGAAGGATTTGGAGGACCGCGCCTACAAGGACCTACAGCAGCTGGAGTCTTACTCTGATAACACTCAGTCCTCTCTGCTCTACCTGCTGCTCGAGACGCTTGGTAACAATCACAGGGGCTTAAATTTATATTTTGCTTGTGGTTCTAACCATCAACCTTTCAGAGTTCGTTTTTCTTCTTGGTGTGTATGACAACCGCTCCAGCAGATTTTTAGACCACAAACAGTAGATAGTGTTGTCATGATTGTTAAAGCTCCAATAAGCCAAACGATTTTGCATTCTCACATTACATCGCTAGATGCACCAACTTCAAAACTGCAGGTAACTTTGTGCCGTAGAAGCATAACATTCACAACAACGAGGGTAAGTAGGCCTCGTAGTTGTGGATGTAACTTGATACATATGTTATGTATCGATACATACTTTATGTGTAGAGTTACTGTACATCCACAACTACGAGGCTCAGTAAGCTATGCTAATGAGAAGCATCGGCACCAGAAAGGGAAATGAAAGTGGCGTTTGTTGAGCTAAGGCTAGCTTGACTTGAACTTCATGCACAGAGTCAATTGTTTTGCGATCAAAATTCATGTAAAAATTGCAGTGTAGGCATTTACACAAAATACTTTTTACAATGTTCCCTTATCAAAAACATAGCTGGAGATGTGTTTTTGAGTACAGTGAGTGGATTTATCGCTTCTGCACGTATGGCCATATCTGCTGCCACATCAAACCAATTTTGGCACTTTGGAACAATCTTTTACTTGCTTCCCTCATGTACTTTTTTTTTTTTTTTTCTCTGATTTTTAGGTTTGAAAGACGTCCACGCGGATCATGCAGCCAGTCACATCGGCAAAGCTCATGGGATAGTCACGTGTTTAAGAGCCACACCTTACCACAGTGCGAGGCGCAAAGTTTACCTGCCCATGGACATCTGCATCAAGGTGAGACGCCTGGGTCTACTGTCTCGAGTGGAGTCTTACCATTTTCGTCAATGGTCACTGGTCTTTTAAATTAATAAAGCTCAGAGAAAACCATTTATTTCAGGTCAAATATAGTTTATCCATTTTTACTTATAGATTAATTTAGCAAATACATTTAAATTGTATTTCTCTTATAAGCCAAAATAACCCTAGCCTTTTGTTAAAAATTTTTTGTCAGTTTTCTAAAAATTATGTTTTCATTACATTCACATCACTTTAGAACCCTACAGACACCAAACTTTCCCGTCTTGGACTTAAAGGAATAGTTCACCGCTTTTACATGCATACATATGTTCTAACCTGGGCTTAGATGAGGCGATGCGTGGTCTGGTCTTTGTGTGTGCCTTCAGTCCCGTAAGACCAAAGACGGTGTTAGCATTTTGCCTCTACAGTATAGTCCCATGGTGCCAAATTTCGGAGAAGTTAGAAGCCACAACTCTCTTCCAAGTTTCCGCTATTTAAATAGGGTTGTGTCAGTAGTTGCACGTTCAAAGTATAGTTACACAAAATTGAAACTGTCAATTTTCTAAGCGGAAAAAAGGGGCACTATAGTTTAAGAAGTGCTTCGGCCTCCGCGCAGTAAGCTTCCCCCCAAGAGATGCCTCCTTCCACTCATTTCCGGCAACAGAACAACGACGTGCTACGCGCAAAGTGCACATTTGCAATGGCGGACTTTGTAGATGATGGAGACTGGTTTGTAGCAGATCCAGAGCCAACAGAGTCAATAACAAACTCCCTCATCTCATCTCGGCCTCGCAGCTCGGACCAGCTCAATTATAGATGTGTGGGTCTGACTCAGAGACGGATGATGTTAATGACAATTTAAACAAACAGGACGTGACACCAGCTCCGTTTGGAGCCAATTCACACTTATGTAACCACGGACGATTTCTGTTTACAAATCCAAGATCCTGTTCACACACTGCGCATTTTAAACATGCTCCATTAACATTTGTAAGAAGACTGACACATGAGCTGCTGAACTAAAGCAAGACTCCCCTGCATTTCAGAACATGTTTGTAGAGCGCTAAACTACATCTAGGGTTGCAAAATTCTGGGAATTTACTAAGTGGGCAATTTTCAATTAATGGTAATACAGTATATAGGAATTAATATAACTTAACAGGGAGTTAACACAACTGAAGGTTGCGTCTTTACAAACCGATATAAACTGTATAAAAGAATCTGGTTTAAATTACACTTAAATATCCACAACAGGAGAAATAGCTTGTGTTCATGTGACATGAATCTAAAATTGAGGTGGAGGGCAGCTGAAAATTGGGTGCTAGTAATGATGGCAACTGTCAAAATGCAGATTTCTGGTATTAGTTTATTGCAAATTTCTCTAATTCCTGGACCAATCCACACAAAACAAAAACCGTTACAAAGTTCAATGTCTAATGAACTAGAGTCTAATTATTTTCTCATAAAGGTGTCCATAGGTGGTGACAATATTCAATAACAGGTGTGTGATGTTGGCCAGTAGAAAGGACTTTCAGCCATAACAATAATATGGCAGGTTTGTGAATTCAATCACTACTTAACAATTCAATCAATTTTGTCAATTTTCATATTGGAAATTTCTTTCAAATCTATTGAAGTATCTAAGAAAATCCTGATAATTGGTAATCCAATGAGTAATGCAGAAATATATTGTTTATTTCATCATTTGACAGTTTAAAGAGGGCGTGTGCGTGACGCAGCAGGATCGCTGACGTAGGCGTCACAGATACCGCCAGAGCCAATTGAAATGGATTATTCAAATTCAAATGCGCTGCACTCATTTAACCTGAAGAGGGCGCCACACAGACGGTTTTCGGCACAAAAGTAGTATTAACCCTTTAACCGCCAAATGTATTTTAGCCATAGAGAACAACAGATAAATGTTTTACCAGTTCCTCTCACATCTCCAAGTTAGACCAAAACGTTCACCCACTTTATTTCTGATATCCATTGTTATTTTTTTTTAAATAATGTGTTGTTTGTTCAGATCGCTCTTGACCTAATGGCAGGCGCCAAAGTAACGCAAACAAAATGACACTGGGTGCATTTTGGCAACTTTGGCGGTTAAAGGGTTAAACATAGATGTGAAGTGTCTCGTTTTGGCCTGGAAACTACCGTATTTTACCCCTCTTTCCTGCCGTCTCTCCGTATTAGTATTATCTCGTAAATTTCCCGTATTATAACAAAATAACAAAATAATACAAAACACTCTCTCCAGACTGAACTCTGTGACTAGCATCGAGAGAACTGCCACCTGCAGCGGCCTGAGCTGCAGTTGTCGCAAGGTTTGTGCGGGAACAAACCCAGAGAAAATACACAGCTGCATAGCTCCCGTTTTGGCCGGGAAACTACTGTATTTTACACCTAAGGGAAAATTTCCCTTATTTTCAGATCCAAAACTTGAAAGGTATGGTATTAAGTTTACACTAAAATGTCTAAATAATGTCAGGGACAAGTAGACAACACTATTGGACACCCATTTAGACAGATTATCGGCTCTTTTAAGATGCACTCTTTGTCAACTATCATCATCAACTAGGAGTTGAGACTGGAATCAACAGTGGGCATCTGTGTATCAGAATCAGAATAGAATTTATTGCCATTGTCAATGAAGGTTTCACAGACTAGGAATTTTCTTCGGTGTACTCGTGCAACATGAAACATAAACTTGTAATAATGATAAATAATAAACTATAGAAAAAAGGGTATAAAAATTATAGAACTATATAAGCCCTGATTCCAGTCTCAACTCCTAGCTGATGATGATAGTTGGATGACTATTGAAACATTCTAGAATTACATCAAATCTAAAACCAGTTGATAAAGTTCGTCTCTTAACATTTATATTTTGACCTGGATGTTGAACCTACATAGACCACAACCTAGCCAAAAACAAAGAGTGCAAAGTTCAATTTCAGTCATGCCTTTCCTAATTTACTTCAGCCTTGTTTGGACCCTGTTTTAATCATGTTGACAATTTCACAGAAATAAAAAGAAAATCACAATGTTTTTCTGACAATTTACTAATAATAAAAAATAAAAGTCACTGGCTTAAATTGCGAGAGTATTTCTGGAGCAGTCCACATCCACAAAGCTAGTGTTGTTGTGTGTAGAGCCTGTGATGTCTAGAGACCTGCTTCAGTCCTTCACACTCACTGAAAAGAACCACAGGGAATGCAGATCAATGCTGGGCTTCATTTGGACATAATTGGACTTGCCGGTTACTGGGGACGGAAGCATTTTCTGAAGAGAGAAACATTGATTCGAGCCCGTGTAGCCGTGGGTCAGTCCTGCCCCGCCACGCTTGCACTTTACAAGCACGTCCTGGCAGTTTGATTTAGCCCTCACACGCCTTTGAATCGTTTTTCTCACTTTCTACATTTCTGCACATGCTTCACGTGTCACAGTTTGGACTCATTTCATAATTCAATGACAAAAAGTAGGAAGTACTGTATTGTACATGTATTGTACATTTATTGTACACTGTATTGTATGTAGAAAGCCCTCTCTTGGTGCTTGTGTTTATTTTGGTCTTTTCATGGTGAAGGTAAATGGCTTTGTGATATTTTGAAAATCATGTGAACCCCTGTCCCAAGACAAATTTCTCCTGCCAAATCTTAAACAGCCAAAATGTTTTATGGGCTTGAATAGCATTTGTACTGGCTCACGGTCGTCCTTTGTTGACAGTGTTTCCCGATGTCGTATCAGTTGTGAATCACTGCACTATTGTCCGCTGTAAATGTGTCTTTTTGTTCTGACTGATGTTAGGGTAGAGATTCAGACGCAGTTTGAACAGAATAGCTACACCGAGACTTCACAATCCCTGTCTACAGATGAGAGTTGTTTACCTTGTGTATGTGAAAACAGAAGCACAGTGGAGTAGGTTCGATACAGATGCTAGTTTTCTTTAGAAGAAACATCGGTCCTTAGTGGTCTGCTGACTCATACTCGATTATTTCAAATAAAGAGGCACTTTGTTTTTTTAAAGACAAGTTTATATCCTGAGTGACTTACTGCATGAGCTCTGTGTCCAGACTACACGTCAAACTTAAAGCTGAAAACCTGTGTGTGTCTTATTTCTAACACACCACTCTCCCCCAGTTTGGCCAATCCTGATTTTCAACACCAGAGCAGCGTATGATGCATGAAGCCCTGCAGATATTTTAGCCCAAGGACAAATTTGAATAATTTTTCAAAAGGATGGTATTGATTAAATTTGAATATAATTGTGATTAAAGGGATTGAGGGGTCAGCAGCCTCCTGGGGCAGTAAAAGCTATTTATTTGGAAGTTGTGCACTATTTTAAATTGGTACGTGAGTGGAAAGCATTTAGCTGTTTAAACAGACTATTGTTTGTGTGTTCATTTATTTATTCATCCAGGGTTCTCTCACTGAGTTTTCAGAATAGAGTGCTAGTCCCGAGTGTTTAGAAGCACATATTTTTAATTCACTGTATTATTTTTAATAGGAACAGTGCATCATAGTACAACATGGGTGTTATGGTCATAATTTGACAGATTGCGCCCCCTACTAGCACCTCTTTAACTCTTTGCCTGGCAGCTCTTTTTATTCATTGTTTTTTTATGCATCAATCATCACATGGTCATGATGTCCAGTAAGAGATCGCGAAAGCGGGGCCCCATGACCACTCTAATTCCCTGGGCCTCGGGCAGAAGGAGTCAGAAAAGCCACAGAGACAGCTGGCCTGCGCCCATTTCGGGACATCATTTAATAATAATTAATAAAATTGATGGAAGCTCGTTTTGTAGACTTGACTGCGGAATATCCTGATATCAGCTGCACTGTTTTTTTTATTTATTTTTTTACTTATTTAAAAGGGACCATGTACAATTATAACCTTAATGTTGCCATTTGATGCATTGTGCCTAATTTACATCTGCCTTGAGATCACCTCAAGTCGTGATCTCAAGGCTTGAGCTATTTATTTCCTGTTCCTGTATTTTCAGCATGGAGCGTCCCAAGAGGAGTTTATCAGAGGTAGCAGAGACAGCACTGTCAAAGACGTGGTGTTTGACATCGCCAGCCAGGCCCACGCCCATCTAGAACATGTACGTATATAGTTTAACACATGAAAGGTGAGACTCATTTGTCCTTGAGGATGCACCAGGTGAAAACATCAATTTCAACATTTTTGTCTAGTTTTGGCTCTTAACATCATAGTTTCATTGTTAAAGTAAAAAACAGCCCAAACTCAGCCTTTACGATGGTTATTTTACGTTTTGTCAACTCCCACATCAGACTTTACCTGGACGTCGCTTCACCATGGCCGCGTTCCTGTCCTGGTCATTTCCTTTCTGAGAGAAGCTATTGGAAAAAGACACAGTAGATTTTCACGCACATGAGCAGAAAAGCATCTTTTCTACAAATTACGTTTTTATTTCACTCTTGCAACAACATCTCCAGTTTTGTAGCACTCACAGACTCCACTTTCCAGTCTTGTACTTTTATCAATATTTAATTCCTAGCCAGATTTATTAATTTTTTTTTACAGATTTATTCACTAATAGCTAGCTTTTTCAGAAGCTAAACAAGATATCCAAAATATATATTAATAAAACCATACATTCAAAACTCTCTCTATCCATTATTTAGATTTTTGCCACTGACAATATTGGCAATTTTGGCCATTTTACACATAAAATCCCTTCTTTTTATATGAAAATGTAAAATCACAGCAAACTTTTAATACATTTTTTTCTCATTTATGTCTCTAAAATACCAAATGTTTCAAATTGATATAACTTGTGCCTTTTGACCTGCAGTGTCTCGCTTTAAATCAACAATTACATTTAAAGGTTCAATCTCCTGCTAAATCGTTTTTTAGGTTTGTCCATTTGTATAATGTTAAATAGCGATGGCATATGGTTTTGAATCGACGCGATACAGATATTTTTGGGGTCATTTTGATTCCGATTCTGGTCATTTCAAATGAGTGAGAGCATTTCAATCAATATACATTTCTAAAACTGGTTATTTTATACTATTAATATTGTATATTCCAATCATGTTAACTGGTAATTTAATTGTCTCTGTTAAAGTAATTACACAAAGTATAAAATGAATACTTTAATTAATGACAAACGACATAAACTTGAGCACCTGTGGATGGTTCTGTTTGATGTTCTGCTGTGGGGATGTTTTGGAACAATGCAGTAAGTCCCTCTTTTATGTCTATAATGCTGCCACGCCTACTATTTTACATAGGCTAATTGATACCATAGGTATTGATACTCAAAAAGTAGCCATTAGGTAATGATATATCGATACTATGGTATGGATCCGCCCGTCCCTAATGTTAAAACATGGAGTGGTGTTTTGTTTCATTTGTGCATGTTTGAGTAATCCTGCATCTTCAGACACTTCAACACTCACAAGTTGAAGAGGAGGGCAGCTGGATATTCTATGCTGGTCACTATGCAAAATGCCAACCACAAGAAACAAAAACTGCCACAAACTTCAATGTCTTCTATGTTTGACTCCCTGGTCTTTGGCTTTATACCAGTGATTATAAAATGTGGAAAAATACAATAAAAAATTAAAAGCAGCATAAATAGCTAATTGCTACTTGCTGGAATACATCAAAGGACCTCTGGATAAAGGTTATGTTGTGGGCACAGTGTTTCTGAAAAACACCTTTGATACTGTGGACCACAAGTGTTCTAATTAACAAGCTCCAGCTTTTCAAAATGTCACCTTTTGTGGTTTAAGTCAGTGGTTCTCAACCTGGGGGTCGGGCCCCCCATGGGGGTCACAAGATAATTGGGTTGCCAGATCATATTGAAGGCATATTTTCTATGTAGTTTGAATGGAAAACGTGCGCTCTGGGGGTCGCAAAACACCTGCAGTCATCATTTTGGGGGTTACGAGTAAATGTTTTGAATCGAGGACAGCAGTGTGTTCAGGTCACCAAGTCTGCTCTCTGTTTCAGTGACAAAGGGGTTCCACAGGGTTCGTTGCTTTTTGTAATGTAAATGACTTCCCTATCTGCTGTCAAGGTGCTAAATGCCAGCTGTATCCAGCTGATACCGTTGTCCAGGTATCAAAAATGTTGCAGCTGTTGACACAGGCTTTAGTCTGTAAATGGCTAGCGTTGTCTCACTTAACTTTAAACAAAAAGAAAACTGTAGCTGTTTGTTTCCGATTAAAACAAGACCTTCTGACAACACTTTTGACAAGAGCATAAACTACAAAATTATCCAAGAATAAAGGAAGACTAATATCTTGCAATTATTCTCAATAATAATCTTGAATTTCAAATGAGTTGTATCGCTAGTAACTGACTTGAACAGAATTTCAACTGAAGGTTCCTCGGTTCTTCATGCATGTCCTTATAAAGTTAATTAAATCAAGGTTACCTGAACGCTGGAGTGTCCAATGATGTGTTGAGAAAATGTGTGGACTCCGATAAAGAAGGATCTTAGTTTATATTCCAGCTGTGACCACTTCAGTGATTTCAACACAGATGTAGTAATTAATGTGATTGTCCATGGTCACATGACTCAAAGCTTATCTTAAAATAGCAGTTGTAGTAGTTCAAATTCTGCAGTGATTTGTAATCAGTCACATGTAATAGCTTCAGCCTTTGCAGACTTTCTAGTTTAGTCTTGGTTTAGTCCTGGTTTTAAAGCTTATAGACTTACGTCCTGGTTTACTCATAGGTTTAGTCATTATTAAGACATGGTTTAGTCCTGGTTAAGACCTTCTCTAGTCCTGGATAGGATATACAGTACATGTACAGTATGTACAGTAGTTTTACAGCTTGCTTAGACTAAGACACTCATTTTCAAAGGTAATGGATGTACATTAAATCCGATTTCCCATCCTTTATGACCATTTTAAACAGTGCTGCAGAAAAGTGAAAATCCACCAGCACATTTCCCACTTTGTAAATGTCCTGGAAAGCAGTGTTATATCAGAGTTGCACCATTAGCAAAGAACCAGCGAAATGCTGTATAATAATTCTATATGCTGCCCCTGTTCAGAAACATGCAGCTGCTGTATGGGATGAGCTGGTACGAAATGTCCCTGTGTCTCTATACCCATGTACAGTATAATGTATAAAAGCTGCACTAACTTATCAGCAACACAATATGAGGTGACCTACGGTGACAATATCCACATCGCAAGAAGCCACAATATATCTAGGTCTTCATTTTTACATTTTTGTTAATACAGCCTAAAACGAAAATGCATGGGAACTTAAAGAATGTCCAAAAGTTCAGTTTTAGTCCTGCTTTTTCTCATCTTAGTCACAAATGATGATGAGAAATAAATTGTTTGTTTGTTTTTCATTAGCGATTATACAGAACTGGAAAAGCGAGTAATCCGGCTGCCCCGGCTACATGTTTCTTCATTATAGACTTGAGAGCTTTGTGTTTGACTTGTTTACTGTCTGACCTGTGCCTTTTCTGAGGCTGTGGTTAATTAAGTGCTTTGGTCCTAATTGTCTGAGGTGGAGGAGCAGAAATTGCTTTGATTAGACTTTTCAAACACAGCTGCCTGTTATTAAAGTCAATAATACACAATAAAGTCAGACAAATGGAAAATAGGACATTTACAATATATAGAATAGGACTCCTGTAGCGTTCAGCTGAGATGTGGGAAGGTCAAATGTCTATTATTAACTCTGGTGGAATCTAATTAATACATTTTCTGTCATTGTACGTTTTCATATAAATAATAAGGCGTTTTAGTGAGGACCAAAATTGACTATTTTTTGCAAAGAAATCTAAATAAAGGATAGAGCCAGGTTTAAATGTATGGTTTTATTTTGTTGGTATATTTTTTGCAAGGATTTTTCCACAGGGCATTAAAAAGCATAAAAGTCTTTAAATGAAGGCCTTAAATGTCATTAAAAAGCATTAAATAGAATTCAAACTGGCACTGAATTAAAAATTCTTGGAAAATCATGACATTGCTCAACTAATTTTATAGCACAAGTTTGATAATAATAGAAAATACAAAAACTCACACTGTATTTCTGGTCAAAAATGTTGTTTTTGGGAATTAAAATGGCATTTTAAACCCTGTATAAATCCTGTTTTTGGTGTTCAAAACTCAACAAATCAGGCTAAGAATTAGGTGTTGAAGAATCACCCTGGGAAAAAAGGAAAATCTGGGGTCTGTTGGAGTTACTGAAGTACAGTATGTGAATCAGTGAAATAGAGTTTGGGAATGTGATGTCATATCGCAAAGCATTATGGGATTTGCAGCAGGTTTTTTCCATAATAAACTAATGGAGGTTTTAAAAGGTAAAATACTGGAGTTATCATTCAAATAAAAGCATTCTGACACTACAGTGAGTTAGATGTATTTACCAGCAGTGACTCAACAGCTAACGGAGCTGTTCCTCGGCTCTTTTCTCCACTTTTTATAAGGTTTCTTGCCAATGTTAGTCTATGGACAACGCTTGCTCACAAACATGGCGGATTTCCATGGTAACAGTGGATTTTCCCGAAAGTTTGCATGTCCAGACACAAGAGAGCAGACTGCACCAAACCCTGAAAACTGTCTGCAGTGTCTCCCTGTAAATCAACAGCCATTTGTTTGGAAATTCAATATTTGACATTATTCGAACAGATTCAGACTGCAAGAAGAAGTGTGATTCGATGCTAATGGAGGCAGGTGGTTAACAAGTTGGCTACTCCGGTAAACTTTTGAAAATTATTTTAGCCTGTTCAATGTGTTTTTGTTATAGCCATTAGCAATAGCCATCAAACATTGCAATTTAGCTGTTATCAACCCATCGGCCACATTTGTGTGATGTCAAAGCCTAGTTTCGGAAATTTGACTCAAGATAAGAAATGGCATGTGTCATCTGAGCTAAATGTTAAATCATTTCAGCTAAGTTTTCTACTTTTTTGAGAGTTGGATATGTGTCCAATGGCCACTAAACCTTCTCTTATAATATTTTAATGATCGAGAAATCACAGAAATTATATATATGTCATGAAACGAACATGCCTTCACCATACTTTAATAAAGGGACTGGCTTCACCATTTATTTGAAAGGGGATAGAACTTTCAATGACCCAATTAGCGGACAGGTCCTGAACCCTTTTATGAAGCATGGATAGCTATCCGCTCCGTTATTTAAATTATATGTAAAGGGCCATAACCAAGTCCCAGTTCTTTCCTTGGAATAATGAAGTCTCCCTCATCCTCTGTTTCTAATGTTTTAGATTCCAACCTTTTCTTCTTCCTAAAATTGCCACATCACTATTAAATAACACTTATCGCAGACATTATCCCCTCTAGTTGAGGAATACTTCTGAGAACATGAAAACCATAGTCATATACACTTTAATGATATACATTTTCTTGTCAGTCACTGTTGGCCCTGGTCATTTTAAACACGGTCCATCTGAATCCTATTGTGGCTTGAATAGCTTCTGCTGCCATTACTTCAATTGGGTTCAAGAACAAAGGAACCTCTCTTTTATATCAGGCAGAGTAACAGGAGAAACGGGGAGTTTGAATCCAGGGTCGGCAGTGGCTCAGTCAGTAGAGCGTTCTCTACCCAGTGCATACAGTCGATGTGTCCTTGGGCAAGACACTAACCCTGTCCTCCAGTGTCTCTGTCTTCTCCTACCTGATCCCATGGTGTCAGGTCTCATGAGGCACAGCCACCGGTAAAAGCAAGATAAACTGTGTCCAGAGTTAAATGAAGTCTGCAGGTTGAATTATGTAATGTTCAGAGAGCAAATCTTATCCATCTTGGTATGATCTTGTTTAGGGATGCACCGATCCGATACTGGTATCGGATATCAGAGCCGATACCGCAAAAATACAGTCTGGGGTATCGATTCCAAACATCCGATACTGAACCGATACTTTCCCCAACTTAATCTAAGTGAATATGGACATGCTGTATGCCATTTGAAAGCTCTTAATCTGTAGTCGTCATTGAATTAGTTTTACACTTTTCAATTCTTCTTTTGATCGTTGCGCAAAATACTACAGCTAGCAGCAGTATGTTTGTTTGTTTGTTTGTTTATTCATTTCAGACATTTTACAGTGACCATGATACCTGTCCATCATAATTTCCAACAAGAAGTATCATTAATGTGCAGAAGGGGGAAAAAAAAGGAAAACAAAACAGTTGCCTGAAAGGGAGTAGGAAGAAGAAAACTTATTTAATCCTACCCCATCCTACCCCATGTTAATGCCATAAGCTATGATGCCTGGTTCACACGGCAAGATTTTAAAATTGTCGGATGATTTTCCAAATCTGAGAGAGCCCACACAAAACGATGGCACGTTTGGTGGTACAGTGTGTGGTGCAGCCACACGGCAACATCAACACATCACACATGAGCAGATTTCACTCGTGAACTTTTCCCAAGTCGACGGGAAATCTCGCAAAACCTCTCGAGATCAAACGTGACTTCAGAGTAAACAAACAGGGCGGACGTGGAAGATGCAGTTTGTAGTTTTATAAAAAGAAAAGCTGGTCAAAGGAGAGGAGACAGCGCGAGCATGGACTATACTTGCTGGATGCTACATTATGATCTGGAGTTGTTTTCTCTCATAGAAATGTTGTTACGTACTACACGGATTAATTACCATCGAAATAAACTTTCATTAATTTCAGAATTATAATTTTAGACCCAATGTTTATGTTGTCATAGGATGTTTCTGCGTTCTGATTGGCTACACGCCACAGTGAACAGGCTGCGAGCTCGGGACACACAACACACGAGGGGAAATTGGGCCAAAACAATCCAAAATGTTGAATATCCCCGATTTACGGTCGGAGGAGTTGCAACGTCCTTCCGATCAGACCTGAGCCGTCGTAACACACCACATATGGCAGGAATATCTCAGAAGATTATCTTACGATTATCAGGGTGTCCTTGCAATTGTCAGAAGGGGAGAATCTGGGCTAAAATCGGGCAAAAAATCCTGCCGTGTGAACCAGGCATTAGTCACATCTAAAGTAGTGAAATTGGCTAATATTGGTCACTAGTGAAGGTCTTGGTGTTTGTATTTTAATTTGTGAAATAGTGTTACAAATATACTGATAAACATTTATGATCAGAACGCTTTCTGTTGGAAGTTGTCTATATTAATGTGACAAAAACAGCCGCTTTTTTACTCAATGCAAACCAGTTTCTTTACATAAACAAGAAATTTCACAGTATCGCTTGGTACCAGGAGCAAAAAAGCTGGATCGGTGCATGTCTAATCTTGTTGCCACATGAAAACAAACCAGTCTCCATTGTTCCCACTTGTTGACAGGGTGGATGCAGGTGAGAGAGAGTGTGCTGGGTTTACAGTGCGGTGGGAACCAGAGCGTTGAGCGGGGAAAAACTGGTTCATAATTACATGCACAGTGTGTTCTCACAAATGTCTACTTTCACAATTTATTGAAGAAGTACAAAATGAAATTGATTCAACTATGTATCAGATATAGGGCCTTGAACAAGCTTTTATTTATTTTTACATGGGGAGAGGGGTGAGAATGTATGGATCTAAACCAACTGGGCCATAGTTCCCTGATAATCTTGAGTGTTTTTCTGAAGGAATATCCTCATTACTCAGGGCATGAATGTGTTAAAATGCAGTTCCATGTGAACCACATGTTTTTCTCCTGTAAATGTTGATTACATGTTAATTATATGTATTTCTTCTTTAGGCACGGTCGTTCAGCCAGAGTGTCTCGCCAGCTGCAACGCCAGCTTTTTTGCACACGGTAAGACACTAAAATACAAAAACAACCACAATGCATTCTAAAGTTTCATATTAAAGTAAGTTTAACCATTTCTATGTATGGCTAATGTAAACCGCCCAAAAGGTAAAGAGTATAATCTTCTCAACTGTGTATACATGGATTTATCATGAAACATCGTGCCAGTGCATTACAAATTACAAATAGTGAACAGTTGGACTTGTCACATTGAATTACGGTAGTTGGTTAGTAAAAAAAAATCCCACCTAAGCAGGAAAGCACTGCTTTTTCCCTGTACTTGTTCGGCGCAGCTGTGCTCCTACAGCCACAGTTATGTTCTGTAACTCACCACAGACAGAACTGGAGAACAGACCGCAATAATGCACATGTTTGGTACCTGTGTGAGTTATTGTGCAGTGGGTCGTAATAGGAGCCGTGTGAACCTGGACCGCTCTCCCTCGCCTCCATGCGCACAGCCCTTTGTCTGATTTGGAGCTGTGGCTTCTTCTCTTTCATGTCTGAGTCCTCTCATTAGTGGCAATGTTAGCGCGTTACTGGCATCATCTGTGTTCTGATGTGCTTTTGGACTCGCTACGCATTAATGAAGGCGTATTGTTATGGATAATAAAGTATGACTG
The DNA here is from genome assembly GCA_900303255.1 of Lesueurigobius sanzi. Taxonomy (NCBI): domain Eukaryota; kingdom Metazoa; phylum Chordata; class Actinopteri; order Gobiiformes; family Gobiidae; genus Lesueurigobius; species Lesueurigobius sanzi. The sequence continues at coordinate 15,708 of OMNZ01057246.1, read as the reverse complement.
TATTCATTAAATCGTTATTTGACTGGTAATTGTTATTGAAATCCAGACATTATTTGTTTGGTTAAGGTTGGGGGTTCAAATCCCGGCTCCTGCAGGTGCACACTCTCGTTGTGTCCTTGGGTAAGCCACTTCACTCACCTTGCCTCCAGCGCTGGTAGCAGTATGAATTAGAGTGTAAAAGGATGAATGGTTCCTTGCTGTATAGCGTTAAAGTAGGTGGAAAAGCGCTGTACAAGTGGAGACCATTTACCATTAATCAAGCTAATCGCTTTTTAATAAGCAGTGATTGATTGATTAGTCCTGTACATTCAGGTTGGTCCACCTTTGGCCCTGGTTCAGTCCTGCTTTCGTCCTGGTCCTTCAGATTCTTGTCCTTGGAAAACTAATTTTCGTCTGACTTAGTGTTGTATAATTTCTGCCATTGGACTGTAGATGGACCATTGTGTGTGTTTATAATGAAGTTTATGGATCAATACAGTGAGTCAGCCACTGCAGCCAGGAGCCAACTGCAGAGCCATGGAGACCTGACTAAAGCAGGACTATTCCAGGACTAAAGCTAAATAACAGGACTGAAGCCGAGCAATGGCAATAAAGACTATTCTGATTCTAAACCATGACGTAGCAGTACTAGATTACAGTTCATCCTGTGGCTTTTGTAGACTGCTTTTCGCCTGCTTGATATTGTACATGTCTAAAAACCCGTGGTAGTATTTTGCATATGAATAAACGAGGGGGGACTGAGAGGAGTGGCGGGATGATGCTTTTACAGCGAGGCCACAACAACTCAAGGCTAACCAGAGGAATTGGCAAAGTTCTTCACAATCATGGCGATATAAGCGCGGGTCTTTTCACTTTCCCTGATGCAGTGAGCAAGAAATCAATCTATTGTTGTATAGCTCAATATCACAACACAGTGAAACAAAACAAATGTAATATCTAAACAAAATAAGCCTAGAGTGTCTCCCATCCTTAGAGCCTCCTCCACCCCAAGGAAAAACTGATGTGTGTGGATGGTCGCTGGTCCTCATGGCAGGGTGCTGACATTGCTGCGATATCCAGACTCCAGAGAGAACTCTGTAAAATGGAATCCTATGGGGATTTTTCTTTTTTCAAAAGCTGACTTGTCTTGACTCCTGTAACATGTTGTCCAATCCTTGAGTTATCACTGTATATCGAACAGTCAGTGTTCAGGATCTGAAACGGACGCCAGCCTCCCGTCGACGGATGGGGGAGTGGGGCGAGCACACAGCGTTATATGAGGAGCGCGTGGCCCGCGTGTCACCAGCAGTGCCACAGACAAGAAGTCAGAGGGGCTTGGAAGTATGGGAAAAGCCAGCGGAACTGTGCCCAAATAAGCAGCTCTTCTCGAATGAGCTGTCTGAACATGCATGTTGTAAAAGGCTGTGGTGTAACTCCCCTACATGGACTTTAGAAAGCTCCTTCTAGACGTGAGATTTGGCTTATCTCCACAGTAGTTCTGGTCCTGGCTTACGCTCTAGTCTAGTCTATAGGCACAGTCTGGAGTCGAGAGAGAAACTCGTCACGCATAGAGTGAAGAAAGTTGTAATACTAAAATGACTGTTATAAAGAATTCACACTTCCTCATTTAAGCAGGTAGCAGTCACTACATGGCCAATGGTGCTAGTTTTTTCATTTCATTGACAGCTTCACGAATGAGTGTGTCAGATTCATGCACGTGCTGTTATCTTGGAGACAATCCCTGATGAGTGTATGTCCAGATTTATGAAAGAATGACCAGACACGGGCATAAAGTAAATAAAATTGTACACCGACACCACACAGTGCACCAGGCTTGTAACCATGTCCAACAGATGCTTTGGAGCAGTGCTTTGAGCCTTCTCAGCCGCTGCTACTCCCCCACACGGCATGAACGCTAACATTTTATCAGGTGGGCAGATGGGTTTGTGTTTGTCAGACAGCACAAACCCACACTAAACTGTGGGGCATCTGTCTCCAATAGACCTGGTACAATGCATCTGTCCTTTCTGAGGTGTACAATCTACACTGTCCCTGTAAATAAATAAACTAAACTCATTGTCACTATGTGGGAATTTCACTTGGGACAGAGGGTAATATTATTTCGGAGTCCTAGTGCATTTTCACATTTTTTTCACTATTCGATCGAGGAGAAGCGTTTGGAGATGGAAGTAAAATATCCTCAACTTCAATCCTCAACCAAAAAATATCCAGTCGAATATATTTGAAAATCTCTAATCCGATGGATGATTTCACAAACTGATTCTTATATTCAGCAGTTCATGCCCCCGTTTTAAAATGTGAGTTCTTGCTGTTGCAGGTGGTGCTGGAGGATTATCTGCAGAGGTTGAGGAGAGCGGACTTTGACGTGTTCCACCCCAGTCTGCAGAACAGAAACCCCCTGCTCCCTGTTCATCTGTACATCCGATCATGGAAGAGCACCTACTGAACCAGGACTCAAGCAGGTCTCCTGATCTGAACCCAGATTGAACCAGAACTGAACGAAGCGGTCAAAAAGCAGGTGGTCAAATCATGGAGGAGCACCTACGGAACCAATGTTGTAAACCTCCATAATGCTTTGAACATTTTGAACTAATATTTGTTCCTGTCCATTCAGCTATTGGCTGAACCTATTCCAAGTGTTCTCTTTGCATTAGCAGAATCAGTGTCCTCGAAGAACACTTTTCCATTGATATTAAGGCGAGTCACAGCAGGAGAAAACAAATTTATTATGGTTATTATTATTTTCTTTACCAGTGTTGATGTCTTCGCTTTAATGTCAAATTGAAAAATAAACCAAACTCTGATGTTTATTTTATGACAATGTGTCAACTTGCGTTCCCGATTATGTCCTGAAATCACTTTAACAAGTTTAATACGCGCATGAGCAGGCGTAACAAAACTTTAGAGCCCATTTTCTCAAAATTAGCTTTTTATTACTCAACAACATATCCACTAAGGGGGGTATCTCACCGGCGGAGACTCCGAGACTAAAGGGCCTATCTCTCCTCCCATTGAGACTAGTTCACAACCTGGGATAGACCAAAAATAATCTGATTTTGGGTATTTCAAAGCAGATTTTATCCTGAAGATCCAGATTTGTAAATCCAATCCTGCCTTTGATCCGGATATTTTACCCTTTTGGGTATTTCAAAAAATTAGATCCAAATCTTGATCATTTTGATCCTAAGAAGAAGGATTAAAATGATCCCACCTCAGAGATGGATTTTAGGTTGATCTTGTCTTCTCGAAGGATGAATTTCACACTATTTTAGTCACTGACATATTTTACTCTGAATCCTCAGAATAAAACTGCATTATATTGAGTAAATATCATGTTACGCTTGAAAATTGAATTATATCTTATTGTCAAATTCACTCCAAAAAGGTTCAAACCTTTGCTTCAATCATTTCTTCCTCTAGATTTGAAGTTTTTAACCAAAGTTTCAAAACATTGTTTTGATGAAACATTTAGTTTAATCAAGTTTACACATATTAACAGTCATTCCTGATGACATTAAGATTGAAAATTGTACATTACAGTCTGCACATAAGTTTTATTGAGGGACTAAGGGCATTTAATAGACAAGTACTTTTGTCTCAAAAGAGGCTCATGCTCCAGAATTTAATTAAATAACAGAAGTCTTAATGACAAATTTTACTCAGGATGCATTACACAACCCATGCGCTAATAATAAATATTTAAATTGCTGTTTTGCAACACTGTCTACAATATTTGTGATGCTACAGTGTAAAGCAATGTATGAATAGAAAGGATCGCCAAAGTCTGGACTCTTTTCCTCATCAGTCATTTTGAGTGTAGCAAAAACAAAAGATCTAGCTTTGATGAATGAGCTCCTCACTCATTTACAGTTACAATCCAATTAATTTTTAATTCTTTATGATAAATGATGACAGTGAGGACTTGGGGCAGTTGTACAAGACAAGCTCAATTTTGCTTGATTGACATGTTCAGTATCACTTCCTGTTTCCTGTGTATGATCCAGTAGGAGGGCTGGATTTGGAAATCCCTATCCAAGAGGATCAGGATCATTTAGATCCAATCCTTCAACGTTTTGAAATACCGGGATATTAATCTCAGATCCATGGATTTGAATCAGAGGATTTAGAAATCTGGATCATTATAATACGGATTCAAAGTTTTGAAATACTGGGCCCTGGAGACTAGCCAGGTCTCCAGGGAGTTGCAGTGAATTCAAACATGTTTGAATTTTTCTGAGACTATTTGGAGACTTTTTCAAGTCTCCATCAGGTCTTTGAGAGGTCTCAATTCAATTGCGGCGAAGTCTCTTGAGACGTCTCCGAGACTTCTCATTTCCTGCCTAATTTATTAAGTTTTGATCTCCCCAGCTAGGCTAGGTTGTAAAAGTTATTTTTTGAACAATACAAACATTTCAAAGCAAGAAAAAGTCAAATGTTAAAATAGTTTATAAAATACTTGGCTTGTCTGGACACACAGGATGCAGGAGAGGTTTTCTTCTGATGAGCGTGGGTGCCTAAACCTTGGTTTACCACTGAACATACATATTTCTCCATAATCATTCACCTTTGCCTTAACGGATGTAGCAGTCTCATATCTGTATTTCTGCAGTAGACACTGAAAACTGTTCTCTACTCCCTACTGAGAAAGAGCAGCCACAATTTGTTCACAAACTGACATATCACAAAGGAGTTGTTGTGACAGCTTGTTTTTGCCGCTTTAACTTAAATCCACAGTTTAATGAGTAGATTTTAATCCCACACCTGCCGGATTATCCAGTACCTGCTCGCTCTGTGGACTTCTGACATAAATCGCCTTTGTCTTTGCTGCTAAGTGTGTACCTAAACGAAGAATTATCCATAGATTAATGAGACGTGCAGCTACAATTACAGAGCAGCAGTGAACGCATCGCAGCGGGGGGTCATTAAATAGAGATCGGCGACAGAATGTTTGAGCAGAGATCCTAGTTTTTAATACACAGCTGAATTATCTGCAGAAGTAGAGACACGGATTAGTTCTTACTGTCCAATTAGAAGAATGTGCATTCTGAGAACGAAAGAAAAGTGTTGTGCAACAAAACAGTCTTCCTTGAGTTAACAGTGCAAATAGCTCTGTTGTATGAATGGAATAGTTCTTGTTGAAATCGTTTGTGAAGAGGATGGACCTTTAGTGGAGCATTTGCTGCTCATTAACGGAAACACAATAGTTAGATCTAGGGCTGTCCAAATGGTTCAACCCGGTTCAATCTTCTGCCAGGAGTACAGCAACATGGACAGTGTAAACCAGACATATCATGCTAAATCAACTTTTTTGAGCTTTTAACCATGTTATAACGTTGTTCCCTCATTATAAACAGACCCGGAGCAGTATTTCACTTCATTCATGCAGTTTTGAATTAATCCTGTTTCCGTTGGTCCGTTCATGTTGACTTCTCCAGTGCTTTGTTTTCTACTTCCTGGTAAAATTACACCATTGTTCAAATCCCCAAAGTGTCCACCACATTTTAAAAGCCAATAATCCAATATTGGATCAACTCTGAGCCGTTCTATCTCATAGCGTGGACACGGCAACAAAGTCGTGCTACTAGATGCATGTTTAATTCAAAGCGGAAGTTTATTTTTACCATGTGATTCCCACTTCTGGCTGTAGATGGCGCTGCAGTTCAAGTCCTCATCAGCCCTGGTACTACTATTTATGAACATCATGTAATCTTCACAGAGGCATTATTTGAATGTATAAAATGTAAAATATCAATGCATTAAAGATTTTAAGCCTGTTTTTAAGATTTATATGCATACATATGTCCACTTTAAGGTGGTTAGAACAGTGCCTTGTGAATTTCGTGCGACCGCTGTGATTGGTTCAGCTACGCCTCAGCCGCCAATTAGAAACTTGTCTTCCGTGTGTAGCCAGACTTAAGCTGCATCCAAAAAATGAGCCTAGGAAGCTCCTTGTCTGTGCGTCATCGTCAGCAATGACAAGGAACATCTGAATTTGTCAGAGCAATCAGGAAGGAGCAAGGAAAGGAGCTGTGAGGCTTCCTATCATAGCTCCTTTCACGGCTCCTTTAGCACAGGGAGCTCAGGAGGTTCCTCAGTGTCAGGAGCAATGAGGCATCCCACAGTCCTTTGCACAGTCCTCCCCCAAAAATTACCAATCTCTGCACGCACAAGCCAAACTTTATAATAGAGACGAAATAAATGCTTAGAGTCTCCACAGCACTCACAGCCTCACTCTTTTAAAGATCACTGCAGTATATGGCCTGAATGAAGCAGTTTAAACTACTTTTGTTTTATATCAACAAAATAAAACCAAAAAGTTAGACCTGGCTTTATCCATTATTTGTCAATTTGTATGCATAGAATGTAAAATATTTTAGTCTTAAAGTCTAAAATGTATTTCATTGGGTTAGCAGCTTTAATCCATGAGGACACAAGAATTCAATAGTGATTCACCTCCAGCTAAACAGACTGATCCATGTCCTCTCCCTGCCTCCCTCGCACATGTTCGTTAATGTCCCAAGCTCATCAGAACGCAAAAAACGTATTAATAACGTGTTGCTGCGGCGACGTGTCTCGCTCTATGTCGCATTGAATTTAATTTATTCTGAAGGGTCTGTGTTCACTGATGTCCAGGTCGGCTGCTGCTTTCAGGGGATTTGCACGGAAACAGCGCGGTTCAAAGATTAATAATAGGCACATGTTCATTTACAATTCCGCAAAGAGCTGTCAGAGGTTCCACTTTCTGTGGGCCTGTGTGAAAGGAAAACATGCTGGCAATAGGTAGCATTCAAGTTACAGAATTATGTTCCAGATGGAGCCAATACAACTCCAAACAGTTTTTCCCTGATCGTTAATCGATAGTGATTGGATTCAAAAATCTGCCATAGTATTCTTATGGCTGAAAGTCTTTTCTGCTGGCCAACATCATGCACATGTTTTTCAATATTGTCTACACATTTGGACAGCTTTATAAGAAAATAATGCAATTTTAGCTCATGCTGACAGAGAAGACATTGAACTTTGTAATTCCTGGGCCAATCCATGTGAAACAAAAAAGATTTGGCAGACTTCTAGTCTTAGTAGAAATTTTCAGCTGCCCTCCTATAGTTTTAAACTATAGGCTCTATAGGATGTGATGTCACATGAACACAACCTATTTGTTGGTCCTAAACAAATTGGGAGTCAAAGGACAGCAATCAAGATGTTCTTTCATCTATTTTGCAAAAGCTTGCCAAGCTACATTTATATAATTGATATGGGCTTCAAATGCAGACTCTCAGCTTTACTTAATCAGAAGAAGAGTTCAGGAATTACAGCTCCTCAAAATCAATGTGTCTTTTTAGTGCATTTTCTTTCAGTTCTTTAGTGAACTGTAGTTGTTTAAAATGTGCCATAGATGTGATGCTGCCAGGTTTTGGTGATGCCCATGGACTCCAGAGGTTAGACACACACTGTACACAATTTATTTTCAACATAGTATGAACATAGTATGAACAGTAGACATTTTAGAGATGGTACTGTAGGCTACAAGCTAATGTAAGGACAGTGACAGAGTTTCTGATTTGGGCTCTGATGGCCCTACAATGGATTTGAAATGGAAAACACTGAGCTGCAATGTCAGTACCGCCTTTAAAGTTTTATTCAATAGGTTCACAACATTGCTGACTTTTGCACAAAGTTCAGTCTTGCCTAGGGCACCAAATTAGCCAGGGCAATAGTGCCATGTGATTCGTCCGAAACAGCCATTGATTAAAGCTTGAATGTACATTTGTGTTTAGGGTGCCAAAATGGCTAGCAGCAGCCCTATGTATGTATCCACTTGAGCCTTTGAGATGTATTTTTGTGAGCCTGAAAATGCAGATCTTGGGACAATCCAGCTCCAGCCGGGGTCATATTGTTTTAAAAAAAATTGTGATGAAAGCTTTCCTAATGCTACAGGAGTAGAGACCTTGCTGTATATTCAGAGGCAGCGTGACTCACCCACTGCATTACACAATAGCATGTTTCTGACATGGTCCAAGGCTGAGTGCTGAACTGATGGTTTTGGAGAAGTGAGAGAAAAGAGCTCTACAGTTACTCCATTTCAGTTGTAGTGTAAGATTATTAAGTCAAAGTTTGAATACCTGAATTATCAAACTACAAAGGCAACAATTAAAAAGCCTGGCACTGTCAAACTTACAAATAGGATCTTGGCCACTAAGCTTATCCGCTTTGATCAATCAATCAATTTATTTTTTGTAACGCCCAATATCATAACAGAAGTCATGTCAAAGGTCGGTATGGACAAAAACAAATCAATATCAGACATCAAGAATGATCAAAATAAGTCACACACAAATGAGTGTCACACACG
>OMNZ01057239.1:0-17361 GCA_900303255.1 Lesueurigobius sanzi | reverse complement strand
TATATCAAATGTACTTTATCAAGTATATTTGCATTTTATCAAATCATTTTTGTTACTTCCACCCATCTATGTACGACGCTCGTACGATAAATGCAGCTGTGATTTGATAAAGACGACTTGAACTGATGAAAACGACATTGATTTGATGAAACCATCTATGAATTGATGAAAAACTTTCATCAAAATGCTTGTTTTTTTATCAATATGAGTCATTTTACATGTGTCAGTTTCATCAAATTCACATGGCCTTTTATCAAATCATTTTTGTTACTTCCACCCTTCATACACATACAGCTTTGGAACGTGAAGTGATAGAGACGCAGGGTTTGTTTGTTGTTGAGATTTCAAGATTTGAAACAAGGTCACCCTGGATCTCCTACCCCACAGCACAGAGGAGCTGTTGGTCTTCGAAATGTCTCCAAATGGTGGCATGACTAATTGTAAGCAAAAACCGCAAACATGGAAGACTAATAATGCTTGACAGTTGGCTCGGGAGGTTATGGTCAGGTATATTCTCAGACAAAACTGGTTGAGACGAAATAATTGCAGAATGCACAGAAACAAAAGAGTTGACACATACATTAATAGAAAAATAATGATGGCAACAACCACGAAATAGTGGAGGAATAAAGAAATAAACCACAGAAACAACATGTAAAAACCAAACATAACTGAAGGGTGACTGAAGATGAAGACCAAATTTGACACCGAAGGCTGTTCAGTCGATTCATTTATTTGAATGGTGGTGATGGGTTAAACCTTGACAAAATTTCATGACAAAATTATGAAGTAAAACAGACTATTTCTCCTTTCTTTAGTCAGACAAAAGGAAAATTACGGGACGAAATAGTGGATGGAAGAAGATTTGTAAAGAGGTGATATTAAAGTTACCTTGGAAACAACTCTCACTTGAGTGGTTTGTTGTCATGGCAAAGATATATATATATACAGTATATATATATATTTTTTTTTTTTTCAGAAAAACCAACTCATAGATCTGTCCAAAATCTTGGCAGACCATGCCTCCCGAGCGGCTTATCTAGTACTAACCAACATTGAATGCCAAATGGTCCATCACATGCCAAGATTCTTCAGTCGTCATCTGTACTCTGTAGTCGAAGTGTAGCACGTTTTTGCTCTTCATGGTTAGCTGGGTCAAAAATTACTATTTGAGTTTCAAATTATTGGGGGATTGCAGGGTGAAAGACAGCTTGGGGAGTGGGGTCACATACAATAAATAAATAAAAACTTTCGTCTAAACCACAAATGCTGTAGTAGTAAAGCTATCGCTCTAATTTTAGCAGAGCTGTTTAATCAAATCTCAGAGTTTACAATCTCAACAGCCATTATAATCTTTCTTTTAGTGTGTGGTTGTAAACAAGATGGCTACAGCTGATCTGACTCGAGCCTGTAATGCATCCTTGGTGATGTTGAAATTAAAATCGGATGAATGTTCGCCTTGACAAACACAGCCGTTCATAAAAATGTGCATCGCTAACTACAACGACCATGAATAATTGCAATTCCTCTTTGTCCTACTTGATATTCTGAAGTGATTGAATTGTTTCTTTACCGGCGAATGCTGGATAGTGGATACTGAAGTAACTTTCGCTTTTGTGTTCTCGGTCACAGAAGAGGAAGAGGGTCAACTTTTAATTTGGTCTGTGGTACAACTACAGCCGGGGACACGCTACAGGATTTTAGATCTGTTGAGATTCAAACTGGGTGCACAGACCACACACATGAGCAGGGCAAGCCCAGCCTAACGATGCAGCCTCCAGACCACCAGGGGGCCTCCAGTACTGTACAAATTAGTACTACTACAGATAGGTGTTTTGCGCTTCATACATTTCACTCAAATTTCCCTCAAATGTTGAATATCTCCTCAAAATAACTTTTACACTGCGAAAGAAATGTAGAATTACATACATACTGTATTTGCCCTTAGTTTGAGTAACTCATTTCAAGAAATTTGCCAGTGGGGTAAGTTTTTTTTTTACACTTAAATTAGGAAAACATATCAACAACATTCTTATTAAGTAAATTAATATTGTTTTCATCAAATTTTGAGTGTGATGAGATATTTGTTCTTAATTTAAGAGTAAAAAACTTTATTAATTTATTGAAATTAGTTATTAAAATCAAATATTTACTAATTTCTAGATTTCTTTTTGCAGTGTATGTTCTTTTACACATAGGCAGGGGGATAAAGCATGGGGGAATCTACTAATTTTGTCTAATTTATTGGAATATAGGTTTGTCCGAAATGAAGCTGAAATTGCGAGGGCCCCGTGACATAATGCCACTTAGGGCCCCGTGAGTCATTGGGCCGGCCCTGCACATGAGGACACGCAAACACAAACATTTTGAGCGACCAGAGCGGGGCGAATGGCGCGATTTGAGCAAGTAGAGTGGGGCGAATGGTACGATTTGAGCGACTAGAGCGGGGCGAATGGTACGATTTGAGCGACCAGAGCGGGGCGAATGGTACGATTTGAGCGACTAGAGTGGGGCGAATGGTACGATTTGAGCGACTAGAGCGGGGCGAATGGTACGATTTGACCGACTAGAGCGGGGCGAATGGTACGATTTGAGCGACCAGAGCGGGGCGAATGGTACGATTTGAGCGACTAGAGCGGGGCGAATGGTACGATTTGAGCGACTAGAGCGGGGCGAATGGTACGATTTGAGCGACTAGAGCGGGGCGAATGGTACGATTTGAGCGACTAGAGTGGGGCGAATGGTACGATTTGAGCGACCAGAGCGGGACGAATGGCACGATTTGAGCGACTAGAGTGGGGCGAATGGTACGATTTGAGCGACTAGAGTGGGGCGAATGGTACGATTTGAGCGACCAGAGCAGGGCGAATGGCACGATAGACACGTTTGACGCGAAAGATCACCTCCATCACTCTGCTCGCCCAAGTTCAAAATTTTTGCGTGAAATCGCGGAGCGTTAACCAATCAGATTTAATCTGGCTGTGACGTGAATTGAGGAGATGGGACTGCCAGGTGAAAGTTGTTTCTGTTTTTTTTTGTACTAAAAGTAGTGTAGATCTAGCTGATAGCATTTAGCCCACCACAAATGATGGGGAAAAGTGCCACAAGGCTATTTTTCAATGAGTCTCTTGTTATTCCATGGCCAATTCTCGATATAAAGTGACCTTTTCAAATGGAAATCGTGTATCTAGCTATATTTTATTAAGCATTGATTGATTTACTAACTGAAGACAGAAGGTTAGCCAGCGGGAGCGGTGGAAGATAACAGGGGATAGTAGCAGTGCTAGCACCAATGCCGGCCGGGACAACAGCTCCTCAAACTGGGCCTGGAAACACGGAAATGCCGCTTGGAGCAGCTGTCATCCAGGCGCAGTGTCTCTGGAGGTTTGCTGAACCGAGGGACCGTGCCTCTGCCGCCGTAGTTCGGTAAATAATGATCACTGACTCGTACGTCTGCCATGTTGGCTTGAGTGACAGCAGGAAACCACAGCAAGATACACAGCTAGTGATGACGCGTGATGAGGCGAAGTATGGGAGAAATTTACTGTTGAGGGGCGATTTTTTTCAGGCGATGGAAGCGTGAACTTTCAAAATGGCGTTTCATGCGATTTTTCTGCTTCCATCGCGTTCAATATGAACGTACCATAAGGCAGACAGTTGTAAAATATATGCAGGCGCAAGATTATGAAGTGCTTTATACACCAACATAAGATATTTTAAATCAGTGCAAACCTGGACAGGAAGTCAGTGCAGCTCTGTTGGAACAGGCGTAATATGAGATCACTTAGTGTCCGAGTCAAAACACGAGCGGCAGCACTTTAAATGCGCTGTAAACAACAAATGGATTTGGAGGAGATCTGGAAAAGAGACCATTACAATAGTCTAGTCTGCTTTGGTAAAGCCTCAATAAACAGTGAGAGTTGCTTAGATACAACTGCACTCTATTAACAGTTTTCTTCTCTGTTCCAAGTCGAGATTGCAAGGTCAGGTTACGCTAATGAATCAGACACAGCCCAGGGCAGGACAGAAGACGGTTAAATCCTCTATACTTGATTATTTCTTCTTCTATGAAATAAAAAGATATATTTGTGAAAATTGACCTTTGTGCTCTGTTCATCTAATTATAAAGACTTTTTATTGATTGCCAGGAGAGCACAATATTCCTTTTTCATGAGCCCCTTGTTTCTCACTGAAGTTTGATGAACATGACAAACGCAAATACAAGTTACTTCAAACAATTACAAGTACCAGTCAGAAGATCGGTAACACTTTCCATGTTTTGGACTTTCTTTACTTTCATCTATGTACATCCTATGATTTTCCTTGAAGGCAATATTAAACTAAAGGTGAAACATCGCCAACACTGCAACAGCCCAGTACAGACGATGGCTCGAGACCCTTTCGCACAATAGACGGCGGTGAACGAAACCCTAATGGGACGAGATGAAACAAATGTTGGATCGGGGTCAGAGATCGCAGCTTGTTCCTGCTTCAACGCGAATCCGGTCGGTGCGGGACGGTGCTGCTTTAAATGGAACTCAAGGGAAGCACTTTGCACAAAACACAAAGCCCAGAATAGAGGGAGATTAAATGCAGAATCGGCTATTTTTACACAGGCCCTATGGAGAAAAGAGAAGGTGCTGCGGTTATATATTACAGGGTATTTTTAGCAAAGCCGTAAGACTGTTTTATGGATTTTCAAGCTCTTTTGTAAGTGTGTTTGTGGAAATTGGTTTATGCATAGGTGGATAGGGGACGAGGCATTATTCAAAAGCTGTGAGAAGTTTGTAATAAAGATCACATGCAATACATATCTGACTTTGTTGCAGCAGTATACATAATTATTGTTTCATTATTGTTTACAAATCTAAAGAGTTTTCAAAAAAAGGGTATGAAAGTTGCTTTGTCTATAGCGCTTTGGAATGTGATGTCATGTAATGGGGCGTGGCCAGCAGATTGTGTTGATGTGTATGTGGAAACTGCTAACTGTAGAACTAAGGGAAGCCAGATGGACAAATAACATCAGGATAGTTGGGGCCTGCTGTGTAGTTGACTGCCTTGTTAGAATGCACTATCCACGAGAGAATAATATTGAAATTAGATTGTTTTTTCATTGTTTTGTGGTCCTGAAAAATGGTGGAAAAATTCCCATAATGCATTGCACTGTGATGTCGGTTTCAAAGCTCTATAGAATGAGAAATAAAAGGAGGAAATGCACCCTCTGCTGACATTTTAGTATGTACTTGTTGGTTTAGCCATGGTTTAGACCTGGTTTAGTAGTGGTTTAGTCATGGTTTAGACCTGGTTAGTCATGGTTTAGACCTGGTTTAGTCATGGTTTAGTCCTAGTTTAGACCTGGTTTAGTCCTGGTTTAGTCATAGTTTAGTCCTGGATTAGACCTGGTTTAGTTGTGGTTTAGTCCTGGTTTAGATCCGGTTTAGTCCTGGTTTAATTGTGATTCAGTTGTGATTTAGACCTTGTTTAGTCCTGGTTTAGACCTTGTTTAGTCCCGGTTTAGTTGTGATTTATTCCTGGTTTAGTCCTGGTTTAGACCTGGATTAGTCCTGGTTTAGTCCTGGTTTAGACCTGGTTTAGTCCTGGTTTAGACCTGGTTTGATTCAAAGGGTTAAAAAACCCTTCACATTAAACTACTTTTTACTCATGAAGTACATTTTACAGTGGATACTTTTATACTTTTACTTAAGTCGAAATTGTATCAGACACAGTACTTTTACTTAAGTACATTTTTGGTCCTGTATATTGAGTATTTCTTCCACCAATGCCACAAACAAACAGTTAACATCCGTTCTCTTTACAAGTCCTTATTCAAAGCATGTAATTCATACAATCCATTTTCCATGTATTCTAATACATTTTATATTCAAGAGAGTCTATAGAGACATCAGTCTATAGACCTGTTCACTTGAATCCTTGCTAATGCCAAGAATTCCATTCATAAACAATTTGTATAGCATAAATAAATAAATAAAAAACCCTCCTTTGACCACCTTGAACCGCGCCATAGAACTGGATGCAATACTCCTTATCTGCATTACAACAAGCCCGCGTGAGGACTCTGGTCACAAAACTGTCTGGCCCATTGTCCGCCTTATCTTGCCAACATTGTAACGTGCTTGTGAATGTTATTTTCCGCACCGTAGCACCCGCGTATCAAAGGCAGCCACCACCACGCGGCCTGCCACAGTTATTTAAGATGAAAGGAGCAAATAGTCAAGCAATCATGGTCCTTTTTTTTCACTCCTGCGTCGGCCCCCCGCTGCCAGGAATGTACCTCGGACAACATATCAGCGGCAAACATGAAGAGATGACAACATAGATATTTTCTGTTTGATCAAAGTAATTTAGCAGACGAGCTTTGGTGTCCGATGGAGAGAACGGTATGTCCGGACAGTCTGCCATTATGCACCGGCTATTGGATGCTATTGCAAGCTTTCAACATGTTTGTCCAAATGAAAGAAAATTACACATTTCCTGAGGCGTATTTCTACTGAAGTCTATCAAAGTTGTGAAAACTGTGTAACTTTCCAAATATTCTGTACTGCAAAAAAATGACATAAGTTGAATATAGTATATCTACTCTTGATTTGAGAAGGTAATCAAATATTTCTGCAGCTAAATTAAGAAAGAGGAATGACTTCTGTTTTGTTTGGTATATTGTAAACTAAAGATATGTGTGGAAACAATACTGTGCATGTAAATATGAAGCATTTTTTTTAAAATCAATTTCAAGACTTTACAGGCTACTTTTCTTGCATTTCTATGAACTTGACCCTAAAAAGTGACCCTGCAAGTTGTGAAATTTGCTAAGAAACATATCTCTATGAAGAAATTGAATTTTAGAAATGCGCTAGGAAAGTTAGGAATGTTTTTGGACCACAACTATCTATCGAATTTACTCGCTCCCACTTTCATTGTTTGTCATAAAAAATCAGGTGTAGTGCCTTTAAGGTTCATTCTTATTTCAAACGCAAAATGCTTACTCAATTGTTAGATCATTTTTTTGCTTGGCGAGTCAGAATTACTCAAATTAAGATCAAATACTTCTGATTTCAGGCATTTTAAAGGATTTTACAGCTAATTCAACAGCCCACCAGAGCTCCCATATGACCCTTTGGCAATCGTCATCAGTTCCATCTTTACTTTTCTGAAAAGTATACATGCATTTCCAGTGACGTCACGTGTTGTGGCCGCCATCTTTTTGCCCGGTGAAATTATGCCACACTACAATACAATACAATCACAAAATGTATTGAAAATGAAGGTCAACTGATTGACCACAGTATTTGTATGTCATTGTTATGAATGCCAATGAATATGATGGCAGCCCCAGAGAGTACATGTCTACATAAACAAACAGCACATGGCTTTGTTTACAAGGTGAAGAAGCAGCTAGTGACAGCAGCCAGGGCAGAGCAGGAGGCTCCCACACAGGCCAAAGATCCATTTCCACTCCTGAGACTAAATGAACACATCAAAGAGGTAACAGCCCGCCTATCTCTGTGAGTTTCACTGTTTGTAGTGTCAACAGAGCCTCAGTCAGAGTCCGTGTTTAGGCTGCAAAAGACGTTAGCATGTACCGCTAACGGCTAGTGCAATTAGCCTCTACACAGTAAACACCGTGAAAGAACTACAGTAATATCTCATCTCTCTTTTTGAAGGTAATGTGTGTCAATGGTCACAAACAGTTAGCCTGGCAAACCAGCCTGTCTATTTAAATGTACTAAATGTATCTTGTACATTTAAAGAGACAGGCTGGTTTGCTAGGCTAACAAACAGGATCCATCCATGGCAGGCTTTGCTGTCTGTAACTCTCCAGGCGGTGGATAAGAATGAAATCCAAAGGTTTTCTTTAAGCATCAGCTCTGTTTATCTGTCGCATGTGTAATTGTCAGATGTAGCATCTTGGGTTCAGTCAGTGTAGACCATAGATATAAAACAGGCATAGACACGCATAGGCTGATACACTGTTGCTTTAGCCGTCGGGCAACAAAATGGTGGAGGTCACGTGACGGAAACACATGTATAGTTTGTTTCCTGTCTTTGATCAGAAATGATGATCCACATGTTCATAAATATTTATATTTAAAAATTTAAAATATAATAATTTAATATTTAAATAAAGTTTAAAGGCCTTATACCTGAGTTTTTGTTCACATTGCTTATTCATTGTTTAATCACCCCCCTTTATAACTAGCCAAACCCCTCCATTCTGTTCGCTCTTCACACTTCTCAGTTTATTATAACTTATTATAATTAACCCTAAAATATGGCTATACAAAGCATATACAGACATGCCTGAATAAAACACAGTGACAGGGTCATAACATGAGAACATGCTGCAGGTTTATCAACACATCAGTGGCTGTTAGCTTTACGTTTGCTCTTTGCTACAAAGAAAGCTACTTTCTAACGACGAGGGAATCATACCAAACCCAGGTAAGAATCAAACATGGCTAAATCAGCTGTCTCTACCTTATGAGCCGCTCGCTCCTCACAGGCTGCAGACGGCGGAGCGGAGCAGCAGCTTACGCCTTGGGGAAGAGCAGGGAGAGCGCACTTCTCTGAGCAGAAAGTTACTCGCGCCGGGGCAAGTGTTAATAACGCTGAGCCTGTTTACATTTTCATCCCGTCTCGTCAACAAAAACTCATATTCATCTCCTCATGTTTTAGTCACCAAAGAGAGGGTTTTAGCTCGTCATCGTCGTGTTAATTTTCCAATTTCATTGCATTGTAAGGGAAAATATCAGATACACAGCCTTTAAGTTCAAATAGAAAACAAATGTATAAAGTATGATTACACTGTAGAAGAAAAAATACTACAAAAATAATTTTGTTTTATGTTGTTTCACTGCTGACCACTATAGCGTCTGTAAAGAATATACTGGCCCTCGGATAAACGTATCTAGTGACCACCGGTACACAAGCAATGTCCTGGATCAACTCTTTGGAGGCCAAAGGTCGCGATGGCCTCAGTGCAGCCGCTTGGTCCGAGGGGCACCACATTGATGTGCGATTGAATTTTGTGATTGATTTGTGCTGCTGTTTTTAATGCACTTAACAAAAACGGCCTTGAATACGACCAATAATGAACAGACGGAGCCTGGAGCGACACCCGTGCACAGTTTCCCCACAGACATAACATAATTGATATTGACATTTCATCTGTTTGATTTTTGTTTCGTTTCATATTAATTTGTTTTGTGCCTGTAGCGACCTTTCAGATGACTCCTGTTGTGATATTGGCATTGCCATACAAAAATAAATTGATTGATTGATAATTAGAGATGGGAATCGAGACCCGGTTCTACAAGTAGACCCGGTTCTGTTCGGCCAAAGCATTGGAACTGTATGTCTACTTCATTATGGATCCCTCTTATCGGTGCTCCAGCTCTGAAAACACTCTTTTTTTCCCCTTTTGGGACGCTATAGCGCGGCGGCGGAGCTACTGCGTGCGTTGCGTCATGACGTAGTTCTCAGAGTTGAGTTGAAGAATGAAAACAAACATGGAGGAAGAAGCATCTAAAGCGGGGCTCTATTTTACAAAACGAGACAGAACTTTCACGTACTAACGCAACGGCGGTAATGCAGTAACAGCTTAAACACCTCACCATCATGGGGTTAAATTACCATCATGGGTTACATTACACAAATGTCATGTTTTCCATTGGCTTGGAACAAGTCCGTCTGCGGGACCATGGGGCATCTTGCCTGGGGGGAGCTCGCTCTCAGACTCTGAGGCTCCCGCGGCTTGTGGCAACGACAGAAAGGGACGTATTAGGACTGCTAAGGAGAATTCTTCATATTTTTTTATTCATGCTTTTTACTGGAGAATACTGTCGGACAAGATCACACGTGAATGTCCAGTAGGAATGGCACACACCACTGAATCTCCTTAAGATACACCTGATTTTCCGACACAAAATGTATGCTTTTAAAGATGCCAATACTGTTATCTGAAACATGGAGAGGCTTCTCCCTGATCTCAACTAAAGAGAAAACGAAAATCACTATTTAGCTCGGATGTTGTGCTCTAGGTTCCAGTGACTGGTCACATTAGACTGATGCCCCTCGCTCCCCATCGGCAAGTTTATGTTTGTAGAGTTTTATTAAACAATAGTTACCAGGTTTATTATGATAAATCCTTGTATACTTATTTAAAGTAGTACATTGTATTTTTAAAACTTAACTTTTGTACCACCATGAGCCACAGCATTTTGGTGAACTTAAAGAAATCATTTTTCTTGAAAAAATAAAGCAGTTTCTGTTTTTGATATACTTTATCAAAAGCATATTCATTCCTTGCTTTTCCTGCAACACACAGACAAGTCAGGCATCGATAAGAGAATCCATAAAGAATCGATAGGCGAAATTATTGATGGCATTGATATCAATAAAATCTTATCAATTCCCATCCCAATTGATAATAAATTCATCAAAAAGTATATACAGATGTGGCCAGTTTACATACCCTTTTAATCTTTTGGCATTTTGCATTTTTTTTATAATATGAATGATAACACAAAAATATTGTTTCCCACTCATGGCTAGTGGTTCTGTGAAGCCATTTATTGTCAAAGAACTGAGTTTACTCTTTTGAAATCATAATAAAACAGAAACTACTCAAATGTCCCTACTCTAACGTTTACATGACCTTCAAAGACTGCCAGGAAAATTGTTCAGGAGCAAAGAAAAACTCACTTCAGCTGAAATACAGGATTCTCAAAATTGAATTCTTTAAAAAAAAATTGATGTTTGTTTCAATATGCACAATATGTAAACTTCAGGGATATTAGCTGAGTTTCTAGTTGAAAAGCGTAAACAAACAGGTTTTTTGACAATTAATGGCTTCATGTAACCACTAACCATGAGTGAAATAACGTTTTTGTGTTATCATCCATATTCTATGAACCCTCACATTCAACTTTTGGCCACAACTGTAAGCGTCTAAATGAGAGCTGAATGAGAGAAAAGTGAGAGAGGCGCAGAGAGAAGGGGAAGAGCACGTCTTGGCTGCAGGGGCGGAGCTGAGAAACTCACATCAACTACTAAGTTATTGCAACTCTAAAGTCAGTTAATCAGGATAATTAGGTTCCAGAGTGTGTTTAATAGGTTATCCTCCCCCTCATCAAATTTATTTTTTTTGGTTGGCGTTAGGGGGAGGGAGGGCATCTCTAAACATTTCTGCTTTAGGACACCAAAATGGCGAGCAGCGGCCCTGGGTGGCCTTTAACTCACTTGACCCCCGTACAGACGTCACTCTGTCCATCCATTCCCAGTGTGAAAATCCACTCTTTTCCACCATTTCTGTGACCTTTCCGAATGGGAACAGGACGTTTAGAGGAAAAAATAGCCACCTAATGTATTTGCAATGATTTTCCAGCTCGATATCTCGTGCTGGCGAGTGGGAGCAACCGCCTTCGGTCAATACAGAGACAATTGCCACATGTTTTCCGATAGATTCGTGGGCAGAATCAATGAGAAATCAATCCACTTTTTTCTATCTGTGTTCCCGGTCTGTGTTATGGTGGAAACTGAATATTGTGGTTACAAAAAGTCGATTTTGCCTCTTTATGCTGTACCATGGAGAGAAACAGTCTTATGATTATCTGACCTGATGTTACCAATAAAAAGCACATCAAGCAACAGTGCTAAGACGGTTGTGTACTTCTGGAGCAATAATTCTCGGAGTACTTGTAGAAATAAATGGAGGACAGAGGTGATGGGCTGAATTTCGGATGTTTGTGCAGCTCTCAAGCCTTAAAGCTGAGAGGCCGAAGCTCCTCGCAGTAAAACAAATCGAGGGCATACGTGAGGTCGTATCTGCTCTGGTACGGCAAAGACAAAGCAAATAGATGGGTTTCTGTTGCTATGATAGCCAATATGACATAGATTTAGCAGAAATTTCATATTAATTCAGCAAAGTATTATTTTATTTTCAGGTTTGAAAGATTCTCATTGGATGATGGAGTTCTTGTCACTTGCAGACTTTGTGTTCTTGTTACTGACAGGTGAGTGACAGCCCACTGCCTTATGCTATACAGTGTAGTAGACTTTTCTATTCAGACTTTTCTATTTATACATTTCCCAGGTCTGACAGGGCTGGTCTTCCCTCCGCACTCACTTATACTGATGCTTTCGGGGCTTCGGCTCTTCATCATCAGCTGCAGTCACTGGTGAACTTCCCCTCCGCATGATGCAGCTAGAGCATCAACATCCTCATCAAACTGGGACCACTCAGCCTCCTTGTTTGCCAGAAGACCTATTCAGATGGTCTGCTAGGTGCTAGGAACATTGAGCATGAAGGTTCTGGACACTGTGAGGTGACTCCGGTTCCTGCTTATCTTCTCTTCCCTATGATTGTATGGGTTTTAACTGTGATTTCTTCTCATTTGTAATGTGTGTTTTGGGGCACTATTGGCTGCCTTTGGCTCACGTGACGGTTACATGTGATGCCCATTGACCACTTATATACACCAGCTCATTTTTAAACTTACAAGCCTTGATGAAAACCATCTGAGGTCGAAACGCATTGATGTCCCTTCTTCAATGCAGAAACTACTGTCATTTTCTTTTATTGAGTTGAATCTTGGCAGTCCCAGAGGCCGAGTTACACGTGCCTCTTTACGTGTATAGCTTGCTGCCATTTTTGTTATGCAAAAGTAGCTTGCAAGGTAAAAAAGGTTGGAGACCCCTGTTCTAAACAAATATAGTACATGCTACTTCACTACATTAAAAAGCTCCTGCTACTTGTAACAAGTTGGTCGCGTACGGCTTTCGAAACATGTTAAGGTAATTGAACAACACATCGCTTACCTTATTGTCTGATGTAGAAGAAACTTAAAACAGTAAAGTAACTAAAAGACAAGATGAACGCCATTCAGACTTCAGTACTTAGGTATTTTTTTTCACTGGGCAACTTTCACTTTCATTGGATTAATATTTGACTCAAGTAATGAAATGATCGGTACTTCACTACACCCACCAGTAAAAGTAATAACTTCCCATATTACAAATCCTCAAAAGCTCCATTGGGTAAAGTTCCTTTATTACTGACCACCTCTAGAGGGACCTCTTGGCATGACATCCTGCTTTTTTCTGATTATTATGAAGCACATAAAGCAGCTTGTCAAACCTCCCTGTGGTTGTTACCCTAACGCTAGCTGTGACTGCTAATCACATCTGAATCATTATGCACAACGAGATTGTATGAAATCATAAGTTTGAATATCCACGCCGCGGTGGAAAACACATCCCTATCCTCTCTGCAATTCTCAACCACAATAAAGAGCGTCTGTTTTGATTGATAGGAGCAGCATGGTGCTTCTCTCACTAATTACACCACATTAGCATTAGCATAGGAAGTCCTTTATTATATTTAGCAAGATTTACAGGCCTTTAGTGCTGTTTGTCAAAATGAGGGGACATTTTAAGTGGACTTATACTAGACAGAAATATAGATAGAAATAATGTTCCATCCAAATTACGTTTTCGATGTCACGTTAACTCAAACCTTCAAAGGTCCAAGCCTGGAACATTTGGAGTCTGTAGGAGCTACTAAAGTGGAGATGTTGTCGCTAGAGTGTAAGAAAAATGCATTTTGAGAAAATGGTCATTGAAATGACTATTTTCTATGTAAATCTATGGAGAAATGTTGAGTCAGCGCAATAATTGAAGACGTTATTGCTAAGATTTGGCAATTTATCTGTCTCCACGTGAAAGTCTATTTTAAGAGACTAAACTGGCAAAAAATCTGAACATTTAAAATATTGACTTTTTCCTGGAGTGTGTCTCCCCTTAAACAAATACAAATAACAAATAAGTTCTTGTTCTCAAAATTATGCTCATTATAAGTGCATTTTGATATGGTGAAACCACTGAAAACCACTGAACACAGGCTGAGCAATATAACACACCAAGAACTGTCCACTCGCCTTGAGAAAAATGATTGTGAGTGGTCCATTCTTGAAATTGACAAAAGTAAAGTGGGTTGGCATGGCATCTAAACCCTTCAGGTGACAGAGGCTAGGGTTTTTCTAAAGCTTTAGAGTTTTTCTTTGTGTGGTTGTCTAAAAATCTTAAATAACACTGTCTCACCACTAGAACTATCCATTTGTACATCTCCTATTGATCACAGCAACTATAGTTTTGAGGTGGTTTGTTTTTGAAGATTTACTCCCACATTCAACCAACCAAACAGATTCTTCACTAATTTTAGTGAAGAAAGTATAGCCAAAATAATCCCTCTAGAACAGGGCTCGGGAACTTATGATGTGGCTCTTTTGATCTTAGCTGGCATTTCTTAACACAATAAGTAATAGGGGTGTAACAATGCATCGTGCCTCGATGCACCACGATGCTCAAATCTCACCATTTGCATCTTTAAGTTCATATATTCTATTTTATAGCCACCGCGGCTCGTGTCATGCGTCTGTGCGTGCACTTAAACAGAGCTCATGTTTGTCATCGCCACTTACTGCTAAAGTGAAGGCTGCACACGCTCAGAGGTTACATTTTCATAATCCAAAAACAAAAAACATTAAAGCAGCGTGGGCCTGTTTAGGGTTCTCCTGCAGACAACCAGACAACCAAAATCCAGCTATAGATCCAGTGCAGAGCGTATTATGGTCCAGAAAAATGCATGAATCAAATGTTTAATATTGATTCTCTGTCGTGTCCTTTTTTCTTCTCTGTTTGTAATAGGCATTGTCTTGTCATTACTCATTTAACATTTTATATATACTTTTTTTACTGTCTATAAAAGCCCCTCTAGGGACAAGTGCTGCAAAGTAGCTTTTGCTATAAGCGCTGTGATGCACATCAGACTACTGCTACAGCTTGTCTATGTTTTTTTTAATATTTTTTTTGTATTTTTGTCCCTATCAAATGAACCAAATAAAGAAATAAATTCTTGTGCATTGTTAAATCATGGTAAAAATATTTTTTCCAACATGTAAAAACATAAAGTTGTCCAGGAACAGTCCACATACGAGCCTCAAAGTGCTCTGTTCTCAGTCAAAGTGAAACCACTTAATGAGCACATGGCCCATATGTGACAGTGCGCTGCGTTGTTAACTTTGGGGCACTAGCATTTTGTATTTTGTATTTTGATTAGTATTGTTTAGTATAATGAAGCGGCTTTGGGAACTTGTAAACCATAACCAATTGTATCCTCATAAATACTGCCTAATAAGAAATAACTGAATTGTAACCCCTAGTAAGAACTATTTTATGTATTGAATAACTTCAGTATAACAACATTATTAAATACAAATAAATAAATTCAGAGGCCTATTACTCTAAAGTTGTTGGTCTTGTTTAAAATGCACACATTTAGTTGTATTCAGAGTAAAAAATATTGCATGGCTCACGGAAATACATTTAAAAGTAATGTGACTTTTTTGGTTCTTAGCTCAAAAGGTTCCCCACCCCTGCTCTAGAGTAATGTTACTTGGAAACTATTTTAATTCATAATAATAACTCAATTATAAGAGTAAATTTGTGAAAACACTAGTACACTGGCTGTCAATAGTCAAAAAGAAATGCCATAAGATCCTGGTTTTGTTTACATTTTGACAAAACACAAAATAGTGTCAAATTCTGCCAAATATTGTGCCATGAAAAGGAGAACAAACTTATATTTTTAAAATGTCAACAAGAACTTTAACTAGATTTACTCATAGTGTAGTACTGAAATTATAAATACTGTAGTAATACTTCCAAATAAAAGTAAAATGTACACAAAAAAACGAAAAAGAAGTTACTCAAGCACATGTACTACTTTAAACTATCGCTATACTCGTGTGTGTGTTCATATTACGCCATATATTGCAATGCTACTTACAAACCATCACTGCTACGTCTCCCTCCTACTGTTCTTGTGGATTTACAGAAGCTGCACGTATTCTTAAAAAGTATTCACGTAAACAACCTCCTCGCGAGCCGCCCAAATAATTACAGCACTTTTTATATCAGCTCTCCTTACAAAGAGGCTGATTGTGCTGCCGCAGATAAATACAGCCTGTCCAAACTTTATCTGCAGCCTGAGAAGCCGTTCACACAGTCATCTGCATGGCCTGATAAAACCAGCCGGAGAAGAGGTTTGGAAGGAAACACAGTTAAGTGGGTGAAATTATTAGTGTTCCACACAGATGTTGCAAAACTGCTACTACAGCTAGGCCTAAATGAGACTAAATGATGTCAAAGCTAGGTGTAAACCATGCCCAAAGCAGAAAACCTAACACTTTGTTTGTTTTTATCGTTTGAAAATTGAAATTATTATTTGTGTCAAAACCATAGAGTGTGTAATATTGATGGAGATGGCTAGCTCTGGTTGAAGCTGTGCTAGCATACGGGATTGTTCTCAGAAGCCAGAAGTGCCCACTACCTTACATGTAAACCTTTTGGCCCCTCTGTAACTCATTAGTGGAAATAGTGTTGTTAATATGGCCCTCAAGTGCCAGTCATACCACGCACTACACCGTCCTGTTGTCTGTCTTCTGATATCTTCAACATTGTTTAAGATGATCAAAAACCGCTGGCCAATCAGGTGCCTTCTTTCATCGAGGTTGGCTGCGGGGCCTGGTTTGATTGACAGCCTGCCCTTGCTGCCGTCCGTGGGTTCACCCCGTGTGACAAGTGAAGGGCGGGCACCTTCAAGAACTTCACTCCTCATTGGCTCTGCGGTTGCCATGAGAACGTACGGCACATACCAAATATGGAATTGTTTCCAAAAAAGCAAAATGGTGGCAGTTCACTTGCTGGCATGAATTGGCTTCATTAGCCCGCACTGAACACAATGAGGAAAGTCATGTGGGCTGCGTCCATCTCTATTAACAATCCACGGTCCAAACTCATCCTTAAAGGCATTAGGGAGGATGTTCTTTGAAATGTAGATGTCATATTAAACCTACAAACACCTAAAAGACCTGTAGCACACTTGATGTCCAACATTTTTTAAAATAATTATTCATAAGCTGTGGTCGCAGTGGGGCCTGCTAGACATTAGCCAATGGGATTCACCATCATGCCTTTTCCGATTGGCATCTAGCTTGTCAATCAAGCTAGATGCCCCAGAGTAACTCACATGGTGTTTGTGCGTAGCTGCAGTCGCTAACCAGCGTCTGGAGACTGAATACACTTGTGTTTGTGAGAAGTTGAGCAGCAATGGCAGAGAAGAATCCTGGACCATCCAACCGCAAAAGAAAGTCACTTTTTGAGGTATCTGAACGGAGGAGGGAAAGTTCAAGAGCTGAATAATCTATAGTACATCTACAGTACATGCGTGTCAGAACCACACTGTTTCTACATTTGTATAGTTACTGTAACTGTTGTTTTTTTTCT
>OMNZ01057206.1:0-10155 GCA_900303255.1 Lesueurigobius sanzi | reverse complement strand
ACTTGTTTTACTTGCTTCAATAGATTTCTACTTATTTCCTTTTTTATTTAAATTCATTTACCAATGGGGTAAGAAAATTGGTCTTTGGGCAGTTTTATTTCCCTAATTCAAGTGAGATTACCTTTGAATCAGGAAAAATTGTCATGAAATAAACCAAATAATCTAGATGACAGTAGTTAATGTGCCTAATCTAGTCAAAACTGCTCTAAACAAGACTAATATCCTCAAATCAAGTCATTTATCCTCGTGCTTGATTTTGGTTTTGTTGTAAAACCATAAAACAGAACAATAATGATCATTTATTCGATAAAATACTGTTTCTTTTAGTGTTTTTATCATTTATTTGAGCTGAAACACCTGAGCCCTTTCTTTAGTGCAGTCTCAGACCCACCAGGAAGACAAATTTGCTTTCTAACGATAAATATTTTTTCGGTACCAGTTTTCGGTACCAATTTATTTTTCGATACCGGTAGTACCTTCATTATTTTTTCGATACCGTACTGGTATCGTTTAACGGTACCCAGCCCTACACATGAGCCCTGTTTGGGTTTGCTCACACAGCGGCCGCTTAGCTTACAAAAATGGAAAATATGGACTAAAACTTGCATTGTAGCTTTGGTACGATGCATTGTTACACCCTACTATCAAATAATGATCAAGTACAACATCATTTTCTTTTTTGAAATTTCTGTTACAAACCTTTAATCTCCCATATTGGCACCTGCTCCTACTGCTCTTTTCCTTCCAAACCAGGAGGCGGGAGACCTGACGAATAAAAATGCCACGATGATCCAAAGCTGACATTGTGATCTTTTATTTACATATTAGTCACACACAGCTCTAGTAGGACTTAATGTGAATGTACTGAATGTGTTCTAGTTCGCTGAGAAGGAGACGGGACTGAAGCCAAAGCCTCGGTGCAGATGTTTGGTGAGATTTGGGGAGTGTTTGGTCAGCTGGGGCTCTGTTTGCCCTCAGTGCCACAGTGTGAAGCGCTAATGAGAGAGTAATTAGAGCGATGTTGTGAACGAGGCTTTACATGGAGCGCCGTGAAGAGGAGGAGCAGCTACAAGGTCTGGCTTTACGGTGTGAACCTCGGGCGTCAGGGTGTTTCCAATGAGCCGTGGAGCGGAAAGATTCAGGAAAAATAATGAATTTCCTTTTAGAGCTGGGCGATATGACGATAAAAATCAAATCGTGATGTGATCTGCTTTTTTGGTAACTTTGTCATATCGTGATGCAATGGTTTTTATGTTTAGCGCAGCTCAAATACTGACTCTTTTGTCCACTCACTGCTTCTACTCTCAGGATTAAACCAGAACTAAACCAGGGAAAACTATAGGTCTACACTAGGTCTAAAATCGGACAATATCACGGACTGAAACACGGACTAAAACTGGCCTTAACCAAGTCTAAACTAGGACAACTCCAGGTTTAAACCCAAGAAGAATCACGATTTTGATTTTATCACAATTCATGTGTATATGGTCTTTTAACGGCGACTAAAGCCATCTGCTTCTTCTTGGTTTTAGACCTGTTTTAGACCTGGTGTTGTAGTGGTTAAGTCTTGGTTAAGACCTGTTTTAGTCTAAGTTTCAGTCCAGAGTTTTGACATTATTCCCTCATGGTTTAGTCCTGGTTTAATCCTGGTTCAGTCTGTGATATTGTCCAGGTTTAGACCTGATTTAGACCCAGTTTTCTCTTGGTTTATTTCTGATTGAGTCCTTGGGTTTGGACCTGGTTTAGTCTTGGTTTAGTCCAGGGTAATCATCGTTTCGTTGTGTCCCTGGTTTAGTCCTTTTTAGTTTGGTCCTGGTTTAGACCTTGGTTTAGTCTCTACTTTAGTCGCCTTTAGTCTGTGATATTGTCTGATTTTATACCTGGTTTAGACCTAGTTTTCTCCTGGTTTTCTCCTGGTTTAGACCTAGTTTTCTCCTGGTTTAGTTCTGCTTTAATCCTGACAGTAGAAGAAGAAGAGAAAAGTGTCAGTATTTGAGCTCAGAGCTGTGTTCAACATAAAAACCACTGAAGGTTACTACAGGGGAAGATTATGGGGAGGCTCGGATGAGGAGGGAGGACAGAGGCCGTTTTTGTGAGGCTTTGTCCTCTGAGATTGAAGAAAATGCAACATCCAACATCCAATGCCCCATCTTTACAGGAACAATTAAGATATCAAACCTTAGAGCACCAACATGAGCTCTTCCATATTTACTAATGATATCCTGCTCTTTCCAGTGGTAAAGTTGTTTTTGTGGTAGATGATGTCATACCTTGTCAATTTCAGCTTGAAAAAAATGTCTGGAGATCACATTTTCAAAGTTTAATGTAGGGCTGGGCGATATGGCCCAAAAATCATTTTATTTCCATTTTTATCACAATTCATGTGTATATTGTCTTTTAAAGGCGACTAAAAGCATTTGCTTCTTCTTGGGTTTAGACCTGGTGTTGTCCGGGTTTAGCCTTGGTTAAGAGCTTGGTTTCAGTTCTTGCATAGTTTTGACATGGTTTAGTCCTGGTTCAATCAGTATTGAGAAACTTCATATATTGTCCAGATTTAGACCCAGTTTTCTCTTGGTTTTCTTTCTGATTGAGTCCTTGGGTTTTGACATGGTTTAGTGCAGAGTAATCATCGTTTCGTTCTGTCCCTGGTTTAGTCATCTTTAGTTTGGTCCTGGTTTAGACCTTGATTTCAGTCTCTGCTTTAGTCTTTTTCACTTCTTGGTTTAGTCCCGGTTTAATCCAAATTCAGTCCATGATATTGTCTAATTTTAGGTTTTAGTTTTTGTCTGGTTTAGACCTAGTTTTCTCCTGGTTTAATCCTGACGGAAGAAGCATGGCAGATTATTTGTGTCCACGCTCAATGATTACTAAAAAGCAAAGCTCGAAACATCAGCAATACAGTCAAAACAAACAGTCAAAAGGGAATTTCTACCAAAAAATTCCTGTCTCCCCCCTGCCGAGTTATAAACTTGGCTTTTGATGTATTCTGACGTCAGATGAGCGTGACATGAATATTATTCTTAATTTCGACAGACTCTTTTGGCTGCTCCCATGCCGCGTTTAGACATTTGTTAATTTGTAGTGCAGTGCAACGTTACATAAGCCTCAACTGACAGGAAGAGACAGTTAGTCATGAGTGGCACCCGCCTCGCGCACATCTCCCTCTGAGCTCTGTGTCGCTCTGGACCAGTAAATACATCAGCGAATGCTTTAGTAAACAAGAGGAATCAATAAACCTGCCACCTTTTGTATAAACCAAGGTAAGACTGACGTTAGTTACATGTTACTTTAGCATTCATCTTCATTTTGACTAATAATGTGTTGAGAATTTACTCTGGGCAATTGTTTAAAAATGTCTAATTGCAATTTTTATCAAGTACGTTGTGTAAACTTGTACTTTGTGGTTCTGTTGAGGCTGAATTATCGCTATATTAGATGACGCAGTGTTAGGGCTGAAACAACTGATGGATTAATGTCTATTTTAGCAATTGATTAATTGTTTGTGGGATACCTAGGACTATACTTCCTATTCAGGTTGTAGAAAGTGTTTTAATTGTTTTATCTTTCTGTAAAGCACCTTGGTCTCGCTTTACAAATACATTTTGGTTGATTGATTGATACAGATTCATGCAGACCAAAAATTACATCAGAATAGTGCACAAATCTACATCGAAATTTTATAACCTGCAATAACCTACCCTCAAAGGTTTTTTTCTGCCTTGCATCTCCAGTGTTTAATGAAGCTGAAATATAATAAATGGTACAGTTATGTATAATAGCAGTTTAAGAAGTACATGTATTTTTGCTGACAATACTCTGACTAGGACAATAAACAATAATATCGGTAATCGCGATGAACCATTGCTTATGAAGATGATGGCCGTAAAACCACAGCCCCAGAGCACATGGCTAATGTGATCAAAGTGCGCCCACGCCACACTGTCAGTGCAGCTACAGCAGAATCTAAACTCAATTCACTATAAGAAATGTTGCAATAATTATTGTGATAATATTGTGATTCGCAGTAATTTTTACTGAACTAAACAAAATTTCCATAATGTTCCAAGCCGCAACAATACTCTAACTCTATTTCCTGAAAAACACAGAACATATATATATAATATTACATCAGAATGCTGTAATTTGAATGAAACAATTTTCTCTCTGAAGGTGTTAGGGCTGGGTATTGCCAACAACCTCCCGATACGATACTTAGTTTTTATTATGCTGAATATGCTCAACAAGCTAAACCTGCAATTGAAATTGCTATTGATGAAAAAAATGAATGATCATGATTATTTTCCCCATATTGAACGATCTCGTTTTTCAGTTCTTTGTCTTAATAAGAAACTTAACTATAGTACCAGTGTGGCCTCATCCTGATGTATTGCTACTTCACATCACTTTGAAACTGCGTGCTAACTGCAAATTTTCTACTACAGAAGCAGAGATGGGCAATTTCCCTCCAACACCACTCCTCTCACATGGCCAGGCACAACATAAAAACACATGTGCAGAGATCGCACAACAGTGAAAGTGTTTTAAGAAAGAACAGCAGATTGCAGCAACAGCTAGCTAGCGTGCTATCACAGATGAAATCTAACAATTGTTAACTAGAAAAGCCTCTCTGACGTACCTGTTGCATTGGACCAGAAATCGTAAAGAAATGTTTCTTACTGCCAAATTCCACATCCTCCGCTGCGGAGCATCACGAAGCTCGCAGTCTGTACGCAGCAAATGCGTAACTAATTAAGCCGCAGCGCTGTTCCACATCCTCCGCTGCGCAATGTCTCCACTGCGTCACTGCGTTGCGTCAAGTCCAAAATACGTACCCTGCGTATTTTTTCCTATCTCGCTACACAAGATCATATCGTACCAAAACGGAAAAAGAACACCAACAACATCCGTTTTTCAAAATGAATAGCTAACATTTACAATATATTTAAAAACGTTTTGTTGACAGTCACATTAGTCTATTTTATATGTATGCAATGTCTACTGGTTATAAACGAAAACGAAACCCAAATTGAAATTGAGTATGTGTACATTTAATTTGTATGTAGCAATTTTATGTGTGTGTATAAAGGCAAAATAAACTTTTTTCAAACCACCCAGGTCTATTTGTGTTGCCAAAATATAAGTATTATTTTATTAAATACTGTAAAATACCTTTTTACCGCGAGACCTCATATGAGCTCTGAGATTTGACGCAACCAGACGCAGCGCAGCCCTTCGCATGAAGTGGGCTTTGAGGAGACGGAGAAAACACGGAGACGGATCGAGGCCAGACGGTGACGCTCCGCAGCGGAGGATGTGGGATTTGGCAGTTTGTGCTGCAATATTTGGGCTCATTTTTGAATCACCATCAGCAGTTACTTACAAAGCTGTTTTGATTTTGCTGACGCTATGGAACCATCCATTGAACTAGAAACATCAGAGCTATTACTGCCACCTACTGGACTAGACTTGTATTTACTAGTGAGCCGCATTTTTTTTTTTTTCCGCGGATGGATTGGCCAGTTGACTTGACGATTAAAGCTCACCACGTGATTATCTACATCAGCCGTCGTGATTCCATTAAAATTAGATTAATTGTGCCCTAGTAGTTGGTGTGTATTGTGATAGGTTCTGAATAAACCATGGGATCAAACATGTCATTCATTATTTGCGAATCACGCTACAGTTTCCTCGATACAATAGTAAAGTACTCGTAACGTAACGACATATTGCTGATACAATATTTTGAGCACAACCCTAAAAGGCATAGCATACAGTATGTTTTTTGTAACTTCTCTTTCTCCTGAAAAACCAGGTTGGAAAT
Source organism: Lesueurigobius sanzi (assembly GCA_900303255.1). Lineage (NCBI taxonomy): Eukaryota > Metazoa > Chordata > Actinopteri > Gobiiformes > Gobiidae > Lesueurigobius > Lesueurigobius sanzi. The sequence continues at coordinate 4,334 of OMNZ01057206.1, read as the reverse complement.
GAATAAATAAGGAGTCTTTATCAATGTTACAATCCCAAAATGAATTCTAGAGGTTCTGGGCTTTCGAATGAGGAACGGCATGGGCACATATTATAAAACTTCTAAGAGTAAACTCCTGCAGACTTTACCTTGCCTTAAGTTTTTACTCGATCAGGATGTTCTCACTGGAGCTTCATGTGGTTAAAAGATTAGAAAAAGTACAATTTCCTTGCACCTTTTGCAGCCAAACAGTTGATCATAAAAATAACCGTCCAATTAATCGACTACTGAAATAACCATGAGTTGCAGCTGTACACAATATCCATCCTAAGAAGCTACAATGTATTGCAAAAACACCGAGGTCTTCCATCTGACAGAGATTAACCCATTAAAGGCTCATTTTTTATATTGACTCTTCAAGAAGCCAACCAGAAACTCGTATTGTTGGAGATCTAGTTTCCTCAGAAGTGCACAGTTTGATTAAAATGTCTATTTCTTACACGCTGAATCATTTTAACCTTGAAAAATACGTGTCATTTAAATAAAACTTTGTGCCACAGTTGATAAAAGAGGCTACAAATGCCTCACCAAGTCATCTTCCATTTACTTGTGGTTTCAGTTTTGGTTGTGGCTTTGCTCTTTTGATAAAGCTTATGAGAAATTCCCCGTAATTTCGCTAATTGTGGAAATGTTAAAGTTGCTATATTATATTTTTCGTGAAATACTTAACCGCGAAGACTGAAGGGTAAATACTGATTTAACATGGGAAGTTTCGTTATCGTTATCGAGAAAGTCCCCTTAATATTGAGATGGAATTTTCTTTGTATCTCCGACCCCTGAGTTCCTTTCAAACTCTGGTAGGCAATTATCTGGTAGGCAAGCTTTTCAGGGCAATCCAACCACTCCTCTACTCCACACAATTCATCCTCCTCCTTTCCCATCCCTCCGTCCGTCTCCCCCTTCTTCCTCTTTATCTCTATTGATCCTTCCTCCTCGTATAACGCCTGTGTAGCTCTCATGTTGTATTGACAGAGCGGAGTAATTTTCAGCGCGTGGGAGGCAGAGTGCGCTTCCAGGGGGGGTTCCTCGCTCCGATTGGTCCGATCTCCTGCGATGATGCTTCGTAAACCCCGCCCCCACATCCTCCCTCTCTCTCTCTTTCTCTCGGTCTCTCTTCCCCCTCTCTCTCCTTACTCCACACACATGCACCGAAAACCCATACCTTCTCTCTCGCAGCACGCTGAAAAAGTCAAGGATTTTACGGCCGCTGTTTCGATCTCGCTAGCCTCGTTTCCTGAGTCCTAGCTCCTAGACACCTCCTCTCGCTTCCTTCCTCCTCTTGCGACCTTTTCATTCAGCGCCGCGTCCCCATTGACGGATGGAGCGGTGACTGGAGCTTTATTGATGCTAGACCACCTGCTTAGCCCTGCCTAGACTTAAAAAAAAAAAAGAAGAAACACACAGGGTCTTCGTATAGACATCAGCGGAATCGAAGACTTGTTCCTGGATTTGTTGGATGGTCTTGCTCGGGAGGAGACTAAACCTGATTTGTATGGAGTACTGCTGAATGCAAGGTAGATCTGGGCCATCTCGTTTGTCTTGCTGGATGACTTTCAACATGTGTTTTTGCCGAAATAGAAGCTCAGATGCGTTGTCATTGCTGTAACCTTGATGTTGATGCGAAAAGGCGAAGGTTTACATGTGTCGTTTTGGTGGGAATGGAAATATTGGAACGCAGGGCTGCACGATATTGAAATCCGGGGATATTGTGATAACGGTGTTATTAGAACACTGGACTAGCCATTCAAATCGCAAATTGTAAGTCGTTTTTAAAGGTTTTCAGCAAATGCGTCAATACCAGACTTCGAAAAACAGTAATTCAGGACCGAATCAAGGATAAAATGGAAACAAATTTGGCAAATTAAAACTAAAACTTTACTTTTACACATTTTAAGCCCCTTGCTTTTTTGTTTTAGGCAGAGTTTTCCCCCAAACATGTCTCAACCTCATCAGATGAAGACTTTAGGAAGTTACGTTGCAGCTTCTTATGGTCACCCAACTATATTTCTTGCTCTATTTTGTGCATTCCTAATTGGTATTGATGTGAAAAGCCAAAAGATTAACTTTAGCTATTCGTGTTGTTTTGTCGGAAGTAGGGCTGGGCCATATCGTATCGTATATCGATATACCGGTATGAGTTTTGGATATCGTTTTAATTTTTTATATCGTTGTGAATACAGTGCAATATGTTACTTGAGTAGATCAAATTTGCAAGGAAATTGGCATGGCACTAAAAGAAAAAAAGGAAAATAGCCATAAAGCTGGGATTTAGAAATATTTTGTCTGTTGTTAATTATATCGTCAAATATATCGTCATCGTGATATTTCTTTTTTATACCGTGATATCGATTTTAGGTCATATCGCCCTGCCCTAGTTGGAAGTGGAAATATCGGAATAATTCATAATTGTCCTCTACATTAGGGCTGCTCTATATTGAAACCCTGCAATATTGCGATAATGATATTTCATATCGTTTAAACCATTTCAACACTGGACTGATCCATCCAAATCCCAAATACTAAGTACTTTCTTTTCAGTTTTTCCGCAAATTGTGCCAAAACAAGACTTAGAAAAACAGTAAAACAGGAACAAACCAAGGCTAAAATCTTTATTAAATTAGAAATATCATTACTAAAAAAGTGTCTGCGTACACTGGTGTATGAATGGGTGAGTGGTTCCTTGATGTCCAGCGCTTTGAGCCTGAAGCAGGTAGAAAAGCGCTGTATATATGTGACCATTTGCCATTTTTTTTTATGTGAAAAATCCCTCAAGTCTTCTTGATTTGGCGGAAATACGTGTGTACATTGAAGCTTCACGTTGTGGAATTGATGTCATAATTTCAGTCGGAGCAGGTGCAAATACAACTCTATGGGAGAGAAACAGTTTTTGAAGGAAATCTCAAATAGAAAGACCACAAAACACAAAACAAGTTGTGTTTGAGTCTACTAACCTGCCATATAATTCCTTAGGCCTTTCCATCACACACATGTTTTTCAATATTGTCACCACTTTTGGACACCTTTTATGAGAAAATAATCAGACCTTAATTCACATGTGCCGACAGACATAACTTTGAACTTGGTGACAATTTTTGTTTCATGTAGATCGACCCAGGAATGAGAGAAATTAGCAACAAACAAAGTGGAAAGAAACATTTTCATGGTCTTGTACCACCTCAATTTTAATCTGTTTAAAATATTGTGATGCTACGTTGACCATTTTGATTCTTCTTTCGCAAGGAAATACATGCATGAGTTGGCAAACTAATGAAATTGGTAGAATTGGTCAATGAAACTTGCAGGAACTGAAAAAAGAACAAATATCTGCTTGTTGTGAAAGATAAATTTATTTTCCACACATTTCTGCTTTTATATTGAAGGACAAAACTCATTTCCCCCCCCCCCTAGTATTAAAAATACCCCCAAACCCTGTTATTATGGCCTTGAACTAATAATATTCTGGTGTCACATGCTTGAAATCAATCATTACTTCTAGTTCTGACAATGAGAATAAAAAGTGCTGTAAAACGGGGGCCCAATTTAGCGATAGCATCATTTTGAACAACCTCTTTATGTTGTCTCTAATAGGCATTATTCCTGTGTTCGACAACCATGAATAGCCGCCATAATGACCATGTCCAGGCCTATATAACCGGCTGTACATTGTGGCATGGTGCAGTGTTGTTCACATGCTTCACATTCCTCGTCACATGTGACACTCGAGGCTCTTCAAGTATCGTTAAGCTCCTTCTCAGTTCCTTCAATCAAGACGCAGGAAACTAAAGAGAAGAGATGTCGGCTTTGTGGCTCGTACTTCAATCCAATCCAACTTTATTTGTGTAGCACATTTAAACAACTAAAACAGTTTCCAAAGTGCTGCACAGGCAAAAGATAAAAAGCAAAAGACACAAGATAATAATCAATAAAATAACAATAATAAATAAATAAATAAAAATCAGTAAGATAAAAAAAAAAAAAAAAAATCAGTTTAAAAAGCAGAGTAAAACAATAAAAAAAAAATAATAAAAAAAAACAAAAAAACACAGAGGACCACTCAACTCAAGCCGTGTTAAAAGCCAGAGAATAAAAATGGGTCTTAAGACGAGACTTAAAACACTCCACTGTGGGAGCAGTTCGAACACGGAGGGGCAGGGCGTTCCAGAGTCTGGGGCCGACCACAGAGAAGGCCCTGTCCCCCCTGGTTTTAAGTCTGACCTTAGGCACCACGAGCTGGAGCTGGCCCTCGGACCTCAGAGAGCGCGCAGGAGTGTAAAACATCAGCTCATGTTGCAGCA